>OMNN01063126.1:0-18358 GCA_900302755.1 Chromis chromis | reverse complement strand
TGGGGGGGCAGGTGTGTTCAAATGCAAACTGAAGACAGACAGACTAGACAGGAGCTGCTTTTTTTAATCTCTTTAGCTGAAAACACCTCAAAGAGCTGTGGGTATCATACATCCCAGTGCATCATCAGTGAAGCAGTGAGTCAACTGCCAAAGGGAAAACAATCACATTTGAACATGGAATAGCATCTGAGAGCCTATTTATATATTAGTGCCTCATACACAGACAGAAAGCAGAGAGGCAGTGTTTCAATGATGTTTGTGTGCAAGAAGCCAGAAAGCCGTCAAAAAGTCCAAAAGAAAATGAAATCATATTCTGCTTAAGTTGCAAAAGTGTGTGTTTGGTCTATATATCAAGAGTTCTCTTCATATATACAATTATGTTAAGGCTTTTTTGTTGTTAATTACTTTCTATAGAAAAGTCAAAATCATTTCCCTGCACTTAAACCGTATAAAATCCACAGTAAATATATGAATATCTTTAAATATAATCAGCATTAAAGGCACTCATTACTCTCACAAAAGCAAATGAATGCGTTATAATCAGATTATAGTTACTGACCTTAAGCTAGATTTAAAAGGCAAAAAATCTCAAAATGAAGCGCCATAGTAAAAAGTGGAGATATAGTGTATAAACAATATAAATGTATATTTTACAAAGTCACTGTTCTAGCAGTTTGCATATTAGGACCAGTCTTCTTAGAAAATTGTGGACTCCTGAGTCCTAACTCAGACAGGTCGTGAAGCATTTCATCACAGCGTCCCTGTTGAAGAGAGAAAAAAAATCTAAGTGACAGCCAGCAATATAAACAATAAAAGATAAAAACAAGGGATACAAGAAAAAAGAATGAAAAAATGTTGAGTGCTGTTCTAAAATGGTCCAGGATTAAATAAATAAAGCACAGACAAAATTCCATCAAGCGTATGAAATTAAAAGCGACAAAAAAGCACTTCCGTCCTTTGTTACGATGATTTGGGTGGGGCTCGTCATGAATAAGTGAGCGTGTTTTGGCGGGGAAGCACCACATGTTCAGGGTGACGGGGGCTCCCTTTCTCCAGGTACACTGTGTTGAAGGATGATGCAATAGGAGCGATCGCCATGGCAACCACGGGCGGATGCCTACTCTATTTCCCTTCACACAGTTTGCTCTTGCCATCAGTACGTTGCTATGCAGACTTCGCCTGCAGCCACAGTCAAAATTCGATGGAGGAGGTGTAAAAACCCCGTCAAGGTTAAAAGGAGAAGGGGGGATCATAAGCAGTCTGAAGGGGAGGAGGGGAGGTCGGTGGACAGACAGGAGACCGACTCCTTCAAATGCTCCGGCTTGTTCCCCGGTGTATAAACAAAAAGAGATTTAACACCAGAATCCTCATATTCTTCCTCTTGTTCAGCCTGAGGTCTGTTTTTTTATATTCAGTGAGGTTTGATGCTATTTTTGCTCCCCTGAAAACTGCATGAATAAATGAGCAGTCTCAGAGGCTTTCCCCCATTTCTGATTAAACATCAGATCAACAGCAGCCTTAAAGCGCTGTGGGAAGTGCATATGCAGCAGGTTTTAGTACCTTCATTTGCTGGCGTGAGAGGTTATAAATAGGCAACTAGGTAAAATACATTAAAGGATCAAGTCCATTTGCCATGTGTTGTTGTGACTAGCCAGGTATCAAAGTTAGTTAGACCACTGACACGGATGGGAAGGACGACAGACTAATGCTTTTTAATGTGTCACCTAAAGGTATATAGAGGCCTGAGATTAAAAATATATACAGCTCTGGAGCTACATTGTAAACAAGAGAGAGCCAAGTGGTCAAATCTAAATTAAATGAAAACTGGATTAAAGTAAGAGGCTTAAAGAGACAGGATTGTAATGTGTTGACAAATAATGTAAGACATACAATAACAAAGGAGTAACGAATAAATAACTGATCACCTAAAATTAGCTGTCAAATGTTCTTTTCTCCATAGGAATGTGGTTTTTAAGGGGGTGACACGTTAAAAGGTCTTTGTCTCAGCTTTGTATTGTTGTTAGCATTTGGGCTGGGGGAGGGGGAGCTCGGGGTGGACGTCTCTCAGCTGTCAGGACGGATTATAGGGTCGCCCAAACACACAAGACACTTAGTGGGGGGGCCGCACGGGGTCTCTGGACTTCTCACCAAATAAGATCTAACCCCACTTACAGCTGGACTGATAAAACAACATCACACTTTATGCTTGACTCAGGGAAAGCACTGAAGTGGGACAATTTGTGAAGTAAACACACCGGAGTATTAGCTTAAAATGACATACTGTGATGAGATAATTCAAAATGAAAAGCTAGAAGGCTGTGAAATTTCTGTCAGGCTTTATACTGTGTATGATCAACATTAAAGACACAGCAAGTGGCCTGTGAAAAAGATTGTTGTGCTACTATGAAGTTTTTATTTTCATCATTTATGCAGCTTGAGACAGCTTGTCCAGATTTAATTAAAATTTTGCATTGTGCTTTAACCCTATAGAGCTTAACATAAGCTCATTACAAGCAGTGTAAAAGCTAAATTGGGGAAGAAATGTTTTAGTAAATCTGTCTAAAAGAGCATTATTTCACAAGCAGTCATTTCATTTTGATATTATGGACTAAGCGATGATGTCACAGGGCTAAAGCACAGCAGAGTGTGAAACAACAAGCTGCCATTTGTTTGACACGAAGAGCCTACAATAGTCATAGTGGGGGATTACAGCCATATGGTGGAGGCAAACAGTGGCAAGAGGCAAATAAAAACATGTTTTCATCGTATTCTCGCCAGTTTGTTTTGTACGGTACAGTGTCATTTGTAGATGAGACCTTACGGCGATATAAAAGGGAGCTGAAAATGTTTTGAAGGTCTCTTTTGATGGCATCTGGTTTTACAGATATTACTCAAGTGAAAGATCACAGTCAGTAAGCAACACGTTCTGCTAAAAATAACATGGAGGACGCAGGCATATCACCACGAGGTTAAAGCAGATATAACATAAATAGCATAATCCTGTTTTCTTACCTGGCAAATGGAATGTAAGAGATGCTATACCTGAAGAGACAAAAGGATGAAGGACAATTACTGACCATGTAAAAGACAAACACTGACTGAAGAAGAATCTGAGTTGGAACATGTCTAATACCTGTTCAAAAAGCTATATTTATAACACATAATAAGTATGTATGGTATGTAATGTTAAGGAAACCATTGTAATGAACGATCATGTAATGAATGTGATGTCTCTGTTAGGTTCCTCTTAAATAGGCATAAAGTTAACATTTCACTTTTATGCCTTGGGTCACTTCAGTGAAGTACTTTCAGCTAAATTGCCATTTTAAAGACAGTGCTGTGGATACATTTTCCTCTACTTCAACATGACATATCTGGCTGGCATCACTGAAAATCCCAGGAACTTTACATGAAAGTTGAGGTTTGTTTTGATAATGCTCGTCTTCACATCATAGTAAATATGTGGTTTTTAAGAGATTAAAGATTAAAATCACAAAAACCACCACGGAAAACACTGGACCTACGAAAGATTTAGAGCTTAACCAAAGCATAATAATAGCTATTTGATGAAAAACACACCAAAATATAAAATACGTTTAAATAATCCATCCGGCAGCAGTCACTGGACCGACGGGTCTTTGATGTCGCTCGGCAGGGATTAAGAAAACATGATTGTGAATGAATTGGATACACTGTAAGCTTTGCACTAATGAGTCTGGACAGATTGGTAGACCAAATACCAAGTGCGACAAAAACATGATACCCTGTTCTGGAAATGATTACAGCTAAACTTCAGCTTAAAAAATCCCCCGTGAGACAACCAAATACATTTTAAATATGTGAGGAATCTGGTACAGCAGTTGAATGATTAACTGGAGCCAAAGCTGAAGCACAACAGCCAGAAATCCTCATCTATCTTGTTAAGTGGAGCTTTAACACTTATTAGGAATATTGTAGCATTTTTTCAAGCAAATGATCTGAGTATCTAATCTAATCAAGCGAGTTAAGAAACAGCTTAACAGTGCTGTTTTGTCATTAAACTTCTGTGTCCAGTCTGTCAGTCAGTAATGGTTCAATGTGATGTGGTCACTTTACAGAATTCCCCCTGAGGACTGGACTTTGCCCACCTCCGTGTGGGTCAGTGGCGACGTCGTATTACAGCACTACCTCCGCGCAGACGTCTGAGTACTTGCGTGGGATTGCACTATGCCCCCAGTCTGTTAAGAATGAGCTTGGGATGTGTGGCTTGTGGTTGCCATGGGGATGCCTTTGAGAACGCAGGCAGAGCGGAAATGAATGTACTATATGTAGGTGCAGAAGATGCAGTGCAGTTACAAGGCTGACAGTGTTGCTCAGTGATGCACTGAAATTGTCCGTTCCCTTCCTCCTGTGTTGCTGTGGGTTTAAGTTTCCACATGCAGTCACACACCGAAACTGTTTTGTTAGTGCTGTGCAAATATGTTCAAAATAATGAAGTGCTGACATGCCAGTACACATTAGTCACAGGTCTTATTATTCACTGCTATGGTGAAGCTTAACCCCGCTGACCTCGGGGCTGTCGAAGTGTAAGGAGCCAAGTCTCGTATGTATGCTTTTCTCAATTAGCTAGCTGTAGGATTCAGAAAGCCACATCTAAGACTCAATTTGGAACCAGTGTGAACATTACAAACAGCTACTTGTAATATCAATTAAAATAAACATAAAAAGAAATTCCCTGAGTTAAATTTGATGTTTCGTCCCCACAGCAGTCCAAAACCTCAAGGTATTCCACTTGCATTCTGGTAAGACCAAAGAAGCTACAAATCGTTACCTGACTAACTTAACTAATTATTCAATTTGCAAAAATGCTGACAATTTTCCCCAGATCAATAAACTCAAAGGTTGAACCTTATTGAACACAATAATTATGGCAAATCCATGTTGTTGTTTCAACTGAACAGAGCTGATTAAAGCTTTCAAACTAGGCGGTGTAAATAAATAATAAACAAAAAACAGAAACAGAAAATGATTTCAGGACAAAGACACGTAATAAACTTTTGAATACTGCAATAAAATCTTGCCAATTAATTTAAGAGTAGACGTTACTAGCTGTATAGTACGTGAAAGGCATTAAAATCGTTCAGGTCTTTATTTGACATACTTTTAAAAAACCTACCAAACTAAGAAAGGACTTAAGAGTGGCACGTACTGTCATTGGACCATTTTCATCAGAGACACCTGGCAGTGACTTTATCTTGTGTGTAAGCAATGCAGGTATAAATACCCGTCTGGCTCCACTTGTCAAAGCTACACATGCGTCCACACGGATTCTGGCACTACCTCTTCCTTTAAAAGGCCAAAAATATACTGACCTACAATGACAACTGGCATCCTGCCTACCAATCCTACTACAACATCACTGACTCGACCTGTATTTTAAACAGATGTAACTGTCTGCTCTGGCAAAACTAGGGCAAACCAATTTAATCATTGTTCGAGCATCTTATCATTATGTGATACTTAGATGGTAGGCCATTTTCTCTTTTTAGTCTGATTTAAAAAACTAAGTTTAAAACATATAGTGATTTGAAACAAATTTAAAAGAATCAGGTAGTGTTGTTGAAAGTGCAATATGACAAATATCATGTAATCTTGTATAGTTTCAGCCAAGCATGTGCAGACAGGAGTAAAGTAAGCTTAATCATCCGCAGCGTAATTAACTCAACTCACAAGTAACACAAGTCAAATCAGCTGAAGCAAAATCCTCTTTTGTGGAAAGATGGCTTCAATCTGAGTAGGTGTGAATGATGAGTTAATTGCCAGCTGTACTAGAGCTGAGAAATGGCTTAGAGTGGCAGGTCTCACTTACCATGTCATTGCCAAAAACTGCAGAATACAGAAGATGAGAGCCAATAACTTTTTATGCCACTGTAAAAAAAAGAAAAAAAAGAAAGGATATAGCAGACATATAAAGACATAGCAAACAATAAAGACTGCTTTCGAATCTGTATCTGCATCATACTTACCCAAAACACTGCGCAAAGTGTTAAGACAAGGCAGAGCTGGTGGAAGAAGATAAGGGACAGTTAAGTTCTTGTACCCTCGCAGAATGACATTTACAATCAGAGAAATAATTTCTTTGAGTGTTTGACAGGAAATGTAAAATTCTAACCAACTAAACAACTAAATCTACCAGCAGAGTGCATGGACATTGTCAAACTGAAATGTGTTGTCAATCTAAGTTATTTTATAATAATTTTTTTAAGATTACAAGGTAAGGAGTACTGCTCTTTAATTGAGCCTGGTCTTCTAATCCAAAGTCAAAAACATCTACTGTAACAAAGCATGGATTACGGAAGATAACATTTAAATATCCAGTCAAACATGGGGCTCTAGTATTTACCAGCATAACAATGGTGGCTATCAGTCTTGTTTTTTCGAACATGCGCTTCAGCTGTTTAAGTGGTCCCATTAGGAAGCAGGTGCTGTAAAAGAAAAAAAAAAACATTTTTTTAGACAGGATTTTAGAATGGTCTTCATATGATTATACACATAGGCACACAGACACACACACACACACAAAGGCATGCACACACACAGACACACACACAGAGACGCACGAGTAACACCAGAATTGTGTGGCCAACATAATCAAATTTACACTACATGTGGCAGTTATTAGGGGTTAAATATTTCATGCCCACCACCATGATGACACATTTAGAACCTCCTACATGATACGTCTGTTACGTCAGTAAATTTAACAAGACAAAGGCTTTCCCCAATGACGAAGCACGCAGCTTTGGGCTCAGCAAAGCTGAGTGGGTTGAGGGAGTCTGTGAAGCGTCACATCTGTTAGATGAGACACGAGAGTAGTGTGTGTGACGCAGGCTCTTTCTACTGGTCTGCTGAGAGAGATGGATGTCTTTTTTTCAAATGCTCAATGTGACAGAGAAGGCTATGAAATCCACGCACAGGCTGCTTCTGCTGATTGAGGGAAAAAAAATCTGTCATCTGCACAGCGTATAAATTAATGCAAATATACAGTCCCTACAGTTTTTTCTTTAAGATTTCATTCTGTGGTTACAAAAAATATATAGAAACCAGCCTATAGAGGTACAACAGAAACCAGCCTATAGAGGTACAACTGTGTTTCAGATTTATCCAGTTGAAGTGACTTTGTCACATTTGGGCAGAAAAATAACAACATGTTGTTTTGTCACCATATAGTACAGTGATGTAACCTGTGGCGACACTGGATCCTATTATTAGCATGACCTTCCACAACTGTGGTTGAAACGATGAAACCAATGGTCTCCATGTACATCTTGTTTCAATATCATACAGATGTACAGCAGCCTAAGCCCCTTAAAATACGATACTCTCTTGCACTGATCGTTAACCTGGGATATGAAGAAGGTGACCCAGTTTCTTGACGCATCTAAACCTTCTGGACATATGATACCTGAAAATAGAGACTGCTCTGTCTGAAAGCAAACCCCTCATCAGTGGTTCACTGTCCATCAAAGAAGTCAAAGACATCATTATTAGATTTAGACCTTGGATTATCTACCATAAATAATCCATAATGCTGTAAACTCCAGTAGGCCCATTGATATGTTGTGAAGATTTAAGTCTAATCTTACTTAAACATTACATTAAGATAGCTAGATTTGTAGGTATGGCGCCCAGTCGCTGGCAAGAAATTAACCTTGTATGCTCCTATACAGGAGAGACCTCATTTATTTGATCTGCCCTTATGGAAAACTTAAGTTGGCGAATAATAGTGTGAAAGACAAATTTGTAGTCTTTTCACAGAAACAGATACGAAAATAAACTCAGACACAGATAGCTACTCTTATCCGACTGATCATTGTCTCTTAATACATGATAATTACCTACTCACTTTCAAGTGACATACAATAAAGCAGAGGGCTGTAGAATCACATCTGGATTAGAACGGCTGTTTTGTTGCATCAGATTGTGCAAATACAATTCACTGGTAAGCCTTCTTAACCAGTTTTTGTTTCTCCTTCCCAAGGAAAAGTGCAGCCTGGAGGATTCGGGGGCGCCCTGATAGCCTAATGGTTACGTCGTGTGACCCAAGTGCAGAGGCGTAGCGGCTGTCCCGGGTTTGATTCTGACCTCGGGCGTTTACCGCATGTCCTTCCCCACTCTTTCCCGTTTCCAACTCTATCCACTGTCCTATCCAATAAAGGCATAAAAGGCCAAAAATAAATATCTAAGAAAAAAAGACTGGAGGATTCCCACTAAAAGTTTATGTAAAATCATATTTAGTGTGTAGGTTAAGTGCATTAGACTGCAAAACATTCTTTTACTTTTTTTTTGATAAAAGGTCAAATGTGTCACAACATACCTTTATAAATGAAGCATTTCAGTGCAACAGAGATGTCAACAAATTATATTCTTAACCCTTTAAGACCTGATCCTCAAAATGTCCGCCTGGTCTTTTTTTCTTATTTTGATTACAAATAGGTCAGAAAATGTTCTGTGAGTGCTTATGCCCATTTTTTTCAGAAGAAACTTTCAATATCTGGCAGTTATTTACAATTTACTGCCTGTTACAAGATTGTAATGATGGTTTAAAATGAAGAAAAACACAAAAACGGAATTTGATTTTAGTGTTTTAGTGGGGGGAAAAACTATGAAATTGAGCATACATTTTTTTGTGTGTTTTATTTTATAGATCACACAGGGCAGTTCTCCACTCTCTGGGAACAAAGGGGCTGCTTCGAGAGCTTCCTGGGGGGCACGAATGAAATTACCGTAATGACGCCATATTGGCTGTAAAGTGCAACGCCTCAGCTTTCAGAAACCGTTGGATTTTTTCCAATCGCACAAACGGTGACATAATTACGGTATTCTAAAGTGTGCTTGCCCAAATGTGTCACTGATGATGCACTAGGACTTAAAGGTTTAAAGCCCAAAGATAAAAGAACATGCATGTTTGGTTCAGACCAAAGCAAAAAATCTAATCATTTCTATATTTTTCTCAGTAGAAAAGAAACACAAATATTACCATTCACACTAAAATTGTGACTCATTTTGCAATTTAAATATCTCTCAAATATTTGTCAGAATATCATCAGCCCTAATATTAATAGTAATCTGAATAAATAAATTATTGCTAAGGGCCAGAACCAGCAGTAATTACTGTTTAATATCATTAAATCAAATGAAATCATCTCATGTTCCTCAGGCAAAGTACTCAAATGAACACTGAGCAACAGGCAGTATGGTGGTAAATTACAGACAACTCGATGCATCTTTTTCAAAAGCAGTCTAGAAGCAAACCTTGGAGAAATGTAGCTGAGTCAAGGATGACTGTTAAAAAGTGTAGCTGTTACCAAGGCAAAAAGATTTCTGTGTGGATGTGCCTACTGCTTATCATGTGCCGTTTTCTGGCAACTGCGTCACACTAATGAGAACATTTTTATATCAGCAGCTTATAATACCAGTACCTGTTAAAGTAACTTAGACATTAAAGTCTTACCTGGCAAGAGCTGCGACATTTCCTAGCGTGTAGAAGACGGCAAAAAGCTTGATGCCGTTTGGAAGGAACAGCAGTGCTGTGCCCTGATCAAGCAGCAAAACAGTCTCCGTCAGATACACAGAATAATGTCACCACACTTCAATTAAGGGGAAAAGACACAAGGACATAGTCATACCAAGCAGCTGAATGAATCCTGGAATTTAATAAGATTTAAAAGCTTAGATCTTTTTCTATTTTTTATTTTTAATTTATTTTTTTGCAAGAAAAGACAAAGGACACTGTGGGCTGTTTTTTTGTGTTAGTAGAGCATAGTTGGCTCCCCCTACTGCTACAATTCCACAAAGCTTTGATGACTATATTTCTCCACTAGTTGGATCACTTCCTGACTGGTGCCACACTGTTTGGGTTTGTATTTCACCATAACAAAGATGAGATTAGAGAACACTAATCTCATCTTTTCCTTCATAACCTTTAATTAAATAATTACGCCTTTTTAATAACTTATTAAAAGTTCTGAATAAGGCTTTTAATAAGATGGAGCAACTAACAATTGACTTAAATGTACAGGTTTGCAAGGATATTCAAATAATCATATCATATCATATAAAGGGAGAAATTTGTGGACATTGTTTATACACGACCAGAGATTGTGTAGTTTTGTAAATGCGTGTGTAGGTTTGTTGTGGTGACCTAAGTGATGGTTGGCAGTGCAGGTCATCCAAATAGAAGGAAAACGTGAATTAAAAAGACATTAAGATATTTAGAAAGCCGGAGATTATGTGTTATTTAGTTGTTAGATGTGTAAAGACCTTTTTGAACTGTGAATTTCACCACCCAGGCCTACAAACAGAAGTTGTGTTCTGGGGTCAGTGTGAATTTTCGCAGTGGCTTCGAAGTGTCGTAAAAAAAAAAGTGTGTGCAGCTGTGACAAGACTTCCTCTCATCTTAAGTGTAAGACTACAAGCTGAAACCTGGAGAGACATTATAAAACATTTGTGTGTTAATTAAGTATAAGTGATAGAATTCAATCCCTTTAATCTGCAAGTGTGAGAGATAAGGAGTTTGCCTTGATGGCAATGGCGTTGAGCCATGTTGACCAATGCAAACCAAATACAGAGCAAAAAACAACACTGCTAATAGCATTAACAGTGTTCCCTTTGTCCACATAAAACCAGACAGAACATAAAAACTGCCTGTCCAACTAAAGCACACAGAGACACTCACAAGTATTGAGCACAGGATGCCTGAAGCAAAGCATATGACGAACCACTTCACCCTGGTGCTGTAACTGAGAGTGCTGGCATCAAGGACCTGGTGAGAACAATAGCAGGATGTCACAAGACAAACCTAACGGCCTGCAGAGAGACCCACAGGCCTCCTACTGATGATTTAACCACGTCGGCGAGAGCCAAGTAGATAACATCGTAGTTTTATCTTAATACACAGACACAAACAACACTGGCATACAGCTTTGGAAATAATTATTAGGACACCGTGACCACAGTTTTCTGCCTCTTCCTTTGCGGTTCTCGGTGGACCCATACTGTGTTTTCTACTGAAGGTTTCAATGAACATCTGTTTTGTTCAGTTAGTCCCTAACTGTATCCCTCTTCCTTTAGCACCAAGATGGCTGCCTTCTCTTCATCTTACAGTTTTATTCTTTTAGCATTGCTGGGTGATAATTTAGTTTGGATTATTTTGTGCACATGCTGTATATGTAAAGTCCATAGACAGCTTATGCAAAAATGTTTTTGGCCATCTAGTGTGAATTTTAACAGTTACACAGCTTTAATACAGCATATTTTTAACCAAATGTATTTCATGTATTGAATTATTACAAGACTTTTTTTCATATCTCTTAGAAGATGCTGTAATTATTCACCCACTATGTTAAACTTTAAACTAAATGATCAATGTTTAAGGTCTGTTGAGCAGACAGAAAACAACAGGTGGTCTAATTATTTCCAAAACTGTATGTTAACAACACATGACACATAACTCAGGACACTGAACTGAGAATAATAAAGCAATAAAACCAAACTGTAAAGAAGAATCTGAAAAGAAACTGCAAGCAAAGGAGACTCGGTTCTCTCTGTCAGTGCCAGAGAGGAACTTTCACATTTAAACAACATTTAAACACCAATATACTGACTTAGAATCAGCACCTTACCTCATGTCCTCCTTATCGTGAACGCGTGTAAAAAGTATGAATACACACAAGTTATTATCGTTAAATGTTAACAGAGGAAAGAGACAGCTATCTTTAAAAGTTGGTTAAAATACACACACACTGCCAGAAATAATTTGTTAGCTAACGTTAGCCGTCAAGCGTCTAAGGAAACTTTAGCTACACAGCTAGCATAAACTGTCATTTTTACCAACAGCTGCTAACCGCTAACTCCCAGAAGATACAACCACATGAACATTGTTAGCATGTATCTGAACAGTAACAGACGGGAAACATAGTTAGCTCAGTGCCATTTTGTTTAGGTTATTACACTACATACACTGACAGAGGGTTAGCATTAGCAGCTGTCAAACAGTAGCTCGGTACCTGTGCAGTCAAACCCAGCTCTTCATTCTCGTCTCGGCCGCTCAGCACACGGCGAAGCTTGTCCATCGCTGCAAGCTAGCTGGCTAACTGCTCGGTAAGAAAAATACGTATGAATGTTTATGTTTGCAACTGTCCGTGCTACCGTCTACAAATGTTGATGGCAGTAGATGGAAGTTTGACTTCCTGGCTCCCTGCACGGTTCCTGCTTTCTATCAGTGCTGATCTGGAGTCGGTTTGATAGCAGACAAGTGTGTTCAGTTCTCGGGGGAAGTCTCTGATTTACAGACCGCAGATCAGTTCGTGAAGGCAGCTTCCCGAACGACACTTCCTCTGATCTATTAGTGCTGCCTTTACTGCTGTCGGACATAATTGGGTTACGAAACTATCTGCGTACGAACCACACTATGAATGGTACGCGCCAAATTTTCGGACATTTCGAAACTTTTCCGGACTGTATATGAATAATGTAACGGGCTTTCTCATGTGACTGGCAGCTTGTGCTCTTAAGTATCCTATTAAATCATTTGGAGCTGTTTAAAACAAACAAGGGAGCCAAATTAAACATTTTATGCATTAAAAAAAAACATTGAACAAGCAAATACGTGTCACTTGTATTATTGTTTTAAAACTTATTTAAAGTGTTTTCACATACTTTTAAATGACTCTTATTTTCAAACAGTCAGTATGAGTGTGACCACAGTTTGTCTGCTCCTGCTGCTTTTCTGTAGTCTTGTCGCCACCTAGTGGAGATGTACATACAAGGCAATCAATCAATCAATCGATCAGACTTGGATTTTGTCATTTGTATAACACTTTTCATAGGAATGGAATGTAACACAACGTGTTTTGCAGAATTAAAAAAATAACAATAAAAATATTACCCCTGTTCCCACCTCCAATAAAATATATGTTATAAATGTATCAAGAAAGGACTTTAAAAATATATATATATTTAGGAAATGAGAACTCATCGTCATAAAAAAATGATTGCAATAATACACTAAAGTCACAAAACAGTTAAGTCATAAAAGATATATATAAAAAAATAAAAAATAAAAAAAGATCATGGTTACAGGCAAACATACTTTAAGTTTAGATTTGAGGATGAAGAAAAACAACTGTTACTTATTTAAACAGCCACAGAGCAAGATTCCACCATGTCTGTTTTCTCAAACTACAAAAAGAGGAGTCTCTGGGAGTTTTAACTCTCAAATCATACATCATGGGAAGTCTACACTTAATCAATTGAGTTAAGTGAACTGTCAGCTGTTCATTCAACTCATCATTTTAAGTCAAAATTGCTGCACTTACAATAACTCCAGTTTTTAGGTTCTCAAGTTGCCTGAAAACAACTAATAAAATAAAAAATTGGAGATCCAGTTAAAATCGATTAAATTGCATATTTAAAAATTTAGTCAATTAAAAAAGATAAAATGATTTGGAAAAAATGCTGCCTTACTGTGCATTTTTGTTCTTACTTTGGATAAAATGAAAAGGCCACAACCAGAAGACTTTAGGATTCCAGAGGGTTCATATAGGATAGGAGCAAATCTACTAAATAAGTAGGACCAAGACCATTAAGAGCTTTATAAACCAATAAAAGGATCTCAAAATCAATTCTAAAGTAGACAGGTAGCCAGTGCAGAGACTTTAAATTTGGTGAAGCGTGGGCTCTGCTCCCACTGACCTTTGAAGGAAGTTGAGATATATTCTTTTTGGGGGAGGCCAGATAACAGAGCATAACCAATCCAACAGGTAATAAAAGTAAGAAACAGTGTCAGCACAGTAGGGTAGCTAGCAGACTGTGTCCCGAACATGCTTGGTAGTTTTAGCTTATCTTTAATTTAGAGTGTTAGAGTGAATAATTCCATGCATAACTTAGCATTAACAAGCCATGCACAAAGATACTTGCCTTCAAACACGTTCATTCTAATGAGTCCTTGAAGAAAACATTAAAAAAAAGATTAGTTTTTCTTTTTAAATAAATTACCTAATTTATGTATTTTACACTTTTTTTACTGGTACATATTCCTCAGGCATCTAAATAAGTGAAATATCTGGCATGTGTTATCAGCCTTTGGGAAATCACCCAGGAGTTCTTAAAACCCTTGTTTTACCCAAACTTCTCATCAGCCCTGTAGGCCTAAGCATTATGTTTTCAATTTCAGAATGGAATATACTCTTTCAGCATAACATGTGTTCAAACATTTTGTTTGTCAAGGCTATGTGCCATTGCTTTGCCCTTATCAACATTATAACCGGCGCCAAGCGAGATACAGTAATGGGAGGCTTTTGACTTTGGGTCACACTGTCCTTCTGAGGGACACAGTCATTTACTTGACTCACAATGTGTATGTCAGCAGAAATCTTCATTTTAATTACCCTTAAATACACCCGATTACTGACACAAGAGTCAGTAAACACAACAACAAGGAAAGGGTGGCACCCAATCACACCAAAATCATTGCCAGTAGAGAGAATACTGATGAATTTGAAAAAAAGTTATAGCATGATCCTTTAAACTGCAGTCAAAGAGTTGTTCATGTGCTCTGACTGGAGTGGTGAGGTTAGAGGAGGAGCACCCCTAACCATCCCATTGATCTGTGCACACAAAACGGTCTCTCCAGTAAGACAGAATAGAGCCTTTAAGATAAATCATTGTTGACATTTGGTGGCTTAGTGGTTCCTCCCTGCAAGCATATGTCTATCCCCTATACAGGGGACAGGGGGGCATTATTACACAGTATCGCTCCAGCTTTCATCACCTTAAGATCAGTCAAGTTTGAGTAAAAGTCCTACTTATGAAAGTAAACTTTCCTCTTAATATACTTATAAACATTTAACCATAATCTGCATAGTATGTTTAAATGGGAAACCAATTAATCTCAAGTGTTTAGAAGCAGATGTTGTCCGTGGAAATGTAATAATTTGGATAGCCTCAAAAACTATCCCATCCTAAAACCTTTCCGCACACTGGACTGTAACTCTGTATTTTAAGGCTAATTCAATATATTACAACGTCTAAACTTTCTTTACTGTAAGGAACATGCCAGTAATCTGCTAGAAAGTGTTTGCTGTTTTCGTATGGCTCTGAAACTATTCGTGGCACAAGAACCACTTGATAAGAAGCAGACTATCAGGTGTCTGAGGTTCCCCTCTGCACAGAGAACGAGCTGGTGCAGCTACAGCACTGGACGCTTAAAGGAAGCGACAAACATCTAAATGCGCAGCTTTCACTGGACGTTCTGCAAACAGAAGCGATAATGTGGAAATCCCTGCCAGTGTTCCTACTCCTGTCAGTTTTGTTCTTCTATGGATGCTCGAGTTTCGTGTGCCCGAGGATCTGCCGCTGCTTCTCCAACACAATCAGGTGCAACAACGTAACAGAGGTATCAGTTCTGATGAAGGACCACAGGGATAAAAGACTGTAAGTTCACCACATTTCTGGGTTACGACAGTGAAGGCTATGAGGTGATGTGTGCATGACATGAAACATTTTCAGTGACGATGTTTTTTTTAAGCAACTAACTCATCTGATCAAGTCATTACCAAGACTGGTCTGTGCGTATTTACGCACGGAACGAGGATTCCCCTAAAACCACTTGCTTGGTCAGTTTTAGGTTAAATGCTATTCTGCTCCAGTGGCTTTTGTAATGTTTACATTTTATCATAAATAATTCTTGAAATGAATTATCTGAAGAATTAGTTGTGATGTTACAATCTCAACAAGTCCTCCAACTCATACGACCACAGTGGTCGGTCTGTACAATCTAGTCCAAATTTTACTTTGGCAACATACTGAAGAGGAATTGCAACAAATGCCACCTATAGTATTGAGACTATTTTGGATTCTTGCATTTCTTTTTCATCATGCTCTCTTTTATTTTCATAAACCATAACAATGTGAGCTTTTACAAACTTTTAGCATAATTTAAAAAAAAATATCAACATCACTGGTGCCAGTCAAATGATCTGTACTGACCTGTTTTGCCAGTAAACATGTACATGTAGATCATTGCAAGGGCAACAATCCTTTTTTTTAAAAATGAAAGTTGTTTGACCAGTGTGCAGCTTTGTTGTGCATGTGTTTTATATTTTAAATTCAGAATAACACTGAAACAACAACAACAACAAAAAATGGATAGACCTGCGAGAGGGCATCTGCTTCCAAGTAATGTTTGGTACTTTACCTCATTTAGCAAAAGTACATCACGCCCTATTGTTGGAAAACAGAGTAACCTGCATGTGGCCAACTTAATTACCCATGAAGAAAATGTCAAGTTGTTCTCACACAGTCTAGAACACCATGCATCCTCTCAATGGTTTCTGGTCATCAGAGCTCTCGTTGAGCTCACCAGATTGCAACAAGCCTTGAAGGTGGGGAAACTTGACCTCTCCTCTGGTAAATCACAGAACCTTGAGTCTCTCCTGATAAGAATCCATGGACATCAAGGCTAGCAGCCTCATGCATGTATCACATGCTACCAACATCATGTAGATACGCACTTCAGGAACTTTTTTTCAGTTTTTAAACATTTGTTTTTAATATTGACTGAACATTTGGAATAGGAGGTTTTATGTGTGCAGTTGTCTTGTCTTCAAATCAAGTAAAACAGCTGCTGATTGGTTGGCGATAGAGATTTATTGTATGTTTCACAGGAGTAAGAAAATAAAGTGAGAAAACATAACCATAGTATAATATAACTAGTTGTTGAAAAAAAGATCACTGTATCTGAGGGGCTTCAACTAATCCTGGGAGTCATGATGTTTAATTAAATGAATATTTACGGTTCAATATTTAAACCCTGTGGCATAAGAATAGTTACATTTTTTTCACGATGCCTTAAGATCATTAAGATCCCTCTAATTATCAGTGAGACAATTAAATAGTCATCCCCATATTCTTTTTCAGGTTTCTCTATCACCTGTCTTTGCAAATTATTTCAAGCCATTCTTTTGAGGGGTTGAAAGGAGTCCAGAGGATGTAAGTATGAAATTTCTTCCACTGACAAACTCTGACTTAGTAGTTAAAACTTGATGCACTGCTGTTTCTCTTATATGTACACCACAGCATATAGTAAAAATAGGGATGTGCACACTATCACATAACATTTTTTAACACTAGCTTTGTATTACTTTTATAGCAAAAGCTCAATAACAAATTAGTTACATGATGTTTAAAGATGCAATATTTACACTGAACAGCAATCCGTCTTTTCTTTGAGTGTGACACTTTAAAGGTAAATGTTGTTCAGATGAACTTCATTGCTTTGTTTCTGCTGTGTACAGTGAGATTGCTCAGAGCGTAACCCTGAAAACCATTGAGACATTAGCATTCAACAACCTCCTCAATCTCTCTGAAATGTAAGTCTTTTCTGCGATTCTTTGAATCAACTAAAGCAATGATGACTGTTGTGCAGCCCAGCACTGACTTATGCAAATACTGTTTTGCAGCTCAATCCAGAACACAAGGAGCCTGATGCACATTGACAGAGGGACGTTTAACAACCTCCCCAAACTTCGCTACTTGTGAGAAAATTCGAAATGAACAATTTAAACTTCATTTTTTTAGTTTCCAATATTTAAGCATATTAGACGGAGCCCTGTGTGTTTTAAACGTTAAATATTTGTGTAATGAGAATGCATTTGTTTGTGGATCTGAATCCAACATCAGAGACATTAATAATAGCCTGCAGTTTGATTTATAACAAACTAAGTCCTCAAAAATAGTCCAAAATGACACATTTCCCTTTTCATCAACAGAAGTATTTCAAATACTGGCATAACCGTTTTTCCAGACATTACATCAGTCAATTCTCTTGAATCAGAGTTTATCTTGTAAGTATTCCTGTTGTTAAAGTCTTAGTTGAAAAATTAAATGCAATTGATTAACATATGTGAAATTGCACTGCTATAGTTTAATTTGTTCTAGTTTTAACTGTGCTACTGTTACAGGGATATATGTGACAACCTTTATCTACAAGCAATACCTCCTAACGCTTTCACCGGAATGACAAAAGAGTATGTTACAATGTAAGTGATTACATGATTTTATGATGATTTTATGATTTTATATGTTTTATTGTATTGTGTATGTATTCTGTGTTGACCTGCCCAGGGACTGCAGATGGAAACTAGCAAACTGCTATAATCTGGTACAAAGCATCTTTTCTCTATGAGATTAATGTTATTTTTTGTACATGGTCCCTGTCAACTAAACTAATAAACTAAACTAAACTAAGTGCAGGTTGTGCAAAGATGCCCTTGAGCCAGGCCAGCACATGGTAGGCTGGTGGAAGAGGAAGAACCAC
>OMNN01063124.1:5740-16565 GCA_900302755.1 Chromis chromis | reverse complement strand
CCCATTTGTCATTTAAATTACCATAAACATAAACATTATAAACATTTTAATCCATGATTTTATATCAATTTATGAAAAATACATAAGGCCAATAAAAGTTTTGAATGAAAAATCACAAGAAACACCACAATAAGCAAAAAAAAAAAAAAAAAAAAAAAAAAAAAAACACTGTTTTCATTCATTTAACAAAAAAAAGCATAAGCTAACAAATGCAGACTAAACTGTGGTTTTCAAAAGGATGCCTTATAACTTTGACAAAATCTGATTCACTTAACAATACAGTCTGAGATCCCTGAAAATTGCAAGATGAACAGAGTAGCACGTTTCCTCCAAGACACCTTGAATAAATGCAGGAAGAAAACACGTGTAGAAAAGTATTTATATTCCAGCAGATTACAGGTTCAGGTGAGATCAGATTCCATCCAAAAACCTTTGTCCTAATAACTGGACTTCACAGAGTTGGCACAGTTGCTGCATCAAATCTCTGGATGACAAACAAAATGTAAACAAAAACTAATTTGGTAACTGACTACATACTGTAACATATTAGATACTGTAGACAATTCAGAATCTCTTACAAATAATTATATATTTCATTACACAAAATATGATTGCATGGTTGAAAATAGTTGAAAATACCCTTTGACAATGTCTTCTTTGTCTAAATGTATATCTTCCACGTAATATCATTTATAGAATTAATTTTAAAATAATATATCTGTATATATCTGTATTTTTGCTACATTTTAAGTTGCTTTAAGGGAAGGGTAATTTCTTTGGGCTAAATAATGAAATGATAATGACACATTGAATTAAACCTATTTATAGCATTGGTGAGTTCCCTGGCATCAATCAATCACCAGTTTGCAGTTCAGTTGTCTATAAATTTAGTAAAATGTTAAGCATTTGTACAGCATTTCCAATTCCTTTATCACAGCCTTTTTTTTTCTTCAAATTTTGCTGTAGTCAGTAAATAAATTGTCAGTGATACACATATGATTCTTTTGTTTTGTATATGAAATCACAAAACACGCAGATGCTACAACATGGCAGGAATCTCGCCAACAATGTGTTAGATTCTAGGATAGCTATAGGCTAAAATGAGAGAAATATGAATGAAACAACTGTTTTGCAGGAAACACTAAAACATACTTTAGTGTTGCCTGTGGCTCATGCAAAAAAATAATTTCTTTAAACAGCTAATATCTATAACTGCAAAAACCTTAGATGATATATAACAAGGAACAAAGGACTTGCATAGAATGAATGAATGCAGATTGGAGACATCATGATTGGCCAGTCTTCAGCACCTTTAAAATAGTTTGCATTCCCCAAATAATGGGAAAAGATGTAAGTGAGGAATGCATCTGCAATCCCCTCTTAATCATTCAGAAAGCAAAAATATGAATACAAGCCTTTCCACAGTTTTTTTTTATATATATATATGTATATGTATATATATTAAAATGGTCATAGGCTAAATGTTGTCACAGTCATATGCCTTTCATTGATATCTTTTATGATGTAAATATACTTATCCAGCCTTTGGCTGGTCTGTAATGAAAAACTTTGTTTGGGTTTATAACAACAATAAATAGGTCAGAAGCTTTTAAAAATTCTTATTATGTATTGCAAATAGTAGAGAATTACAACAATAAACTTGAGCGTATTCCTTCCCTATTATTCTTTGTACCAAAACCTCATAAAACATCACATTTACAGCTAAAGATCTGCTGCCCAGCAAAACCTGCCTTAAAATAGTGTTCCTCTGTAACACATATTAGATTATCAAGGCAATTGAATCATTTAGTTGGGCTTTTAAGCTCAGGTTTAATGAGTTCGATATTTCAACATGTGTGTGGAGTGGAGCTACTACAAGAACTCAAGAGGAAATGTCTGCATTTGTTCTTTTGTGGCTTCAACTTTAATGCTGATCTTACCTCTAGTACAACCTTTGGATAAATATCATCCTTTCAAAATGCCACTTTTTTCTGCAAATATTGTCTTTTGGTCGTGCAAAGGGGGGAGAAGATCCACTCTCTTTATAAAGTGAGAGATGATGCCTCTCCTTTATTAAGTCTTTTTGAGAAGTTCACATTTCAGTCAGGGCTCTGATACATACAGGTTTCCCATGGTCCTGTGCTGCAGTGATCGTCCAAAGATAAGTGCTGTCAAACTTTGTTGTTTGTTGTTGGCCTCAGTTCGATGCGCCTTAGTATTAACTTTGGTGCGTCATGATGATACAATGGGACAATGGATGGATGAGTGGTTAAGGGGAATGTCAGTAACAAATGGGCAGCTATCATTTTATTAGTGACAGACAAAATGAGCAAGTAGCCAAATATAGCGGATGATTGAGGGTTCCAACCCATTAAGGTTTGACAGGAGCCCAGCTAAGCCATCACTAGTGAGGCGGTGTTAGTACATTCAGTGGTACTATACTGCACCTCTGGGGACATGTTGAAGAGGTAGAGGCCCTCAGCGGCTCTGATTGTCTACTTATAGGGACCAATGTTTCTCTGTTATCTTTCAGAGATGATGAACTGCCAAAGTTACCATCCACCAATACTACAGAAATCTGACATGGTAGAATTGAATTAAAATTTCTAAACTAAATATACAAAACAATAAATGGAGTTTACCTTTTGTTAGACCATTTCCTCTAGAATTAAATTAAATAAATCTAAAAAAAATACTGTAAATATGTATGACACTTTACCAAACATTTAAGAAACTCTGGTCACCACTGTATGAAAAACAACAGGCGAAACACTGGTATGAACTACCAACTTCCTTATGGGGTGAAAAAAACAGCTGCGTGATGAACATGATGAAAAAATGCAGACAGATCTTGAAGACTGGAAAAAGTGCTGTTTGGTTTAGAACCACGATAACTACTATAACCCCTCTCAGTGCCGTCAGGACACCATATGTTTGTAACTGCAAACAGTACAAGTATTGAATATAAGTTTCTCTATATACAAAATGGTACATTTATATACATATACAGAGTTTGAACATGAATGCAGTTTGTGCAGGAATGAACTGAAGCCAATACATTCATAGTTCATGATCACTGTGACTCCCTCCTACTGTTTTACTCTCCAAATGCTGTTACACTTTGTGACCAGTCAAAATGATTCATCGTAAACTATTTTGGTCAGGGACTAAGTCCTCAGAGCTCTGAGACTGTGCAATCTTTAGATTGTTTCAGAGGATTTGACTTTTACAAATTTCATAGGGGTTATAATAAGTTGTTATCAGCACTATCTACTGTTTTTTAAATTTATACAGTTACATCTTGATGTTCTGTGTTCATCACTTCACCACTAAGAACAGTTTAGTAAGATGGAAATATTCAAAAATGCCCATTTCACCTGCAACTGGCTACAAAATGGATGAAGGCCATGGAAAAGGAATGCTTTGATTAGGATAACTAAAAGTAAAGTATAGGTCAATATATATTCTTAAATAATGTATTATCTTCAATGCATTCATTAAAAAACTAGGGTTTATAAAGTTATTCACAGTATTTTTTCAGTATATTTAGGTGCTTAAGAGAATGTTTCTACATGAAGAGAAACTGGAATGAACATGAGCTATTCAAATTCATGTGCAGAAACAGACCAACATATGCCTCACCGCACAATAGCTGATTAGTGAGTTATCATTAAATATCCCTCACTTTTCTCATCATGCTTACTTGAATTGACTTTTTCTCTGAAGGCTGGGTATTTAAGACAGTGGAGGGAAGATGATGCTGCACTTGTTGGCACTTGAGGATCTGAATGTCAGCCACATTCTCTCTCACTTTCTTATGTTACCTTATTCTGGTGTAAAACAAGTCACTCTCTTTTATTCCATGGCTAAGCAAGACACTTGTTAAAAGATTGCTTGAACAATACTGTAACCTGTTCAAGAGATGACAGACTATGTGTCTGCATAGAGTAAAGGGACATCTAACAACAGCTTTGCCCTGCTTTTCTTGATAAATGTCAGGATTTTACCCTGGCTTCCTCATCTCATTTACAATATGCGCAGAATGTGAATGATTAGAATGACATAGACAGATATGACATGGGCCCACTGGTGTACTTTCTGCTCCACAGTTCTAAACTGGCGCTTCTGTGACCACCTGTGTGGCCACCTGTGTCTGGCTGCTTAGGAGCCTTTTGCTTTTTGTTGATCTCCCATGGGAAGTCCTCTATTGGAAGTGGGCTGGCAGGGCTGCCTGAGCCCTCTGGCGTGCTCTCAGGAGTTCCCTCTATAATCTCGATTCTGGGTGGATCCATCAAATCCATGATGCTGAAGGGTGCTGGCTCTGGTTGGCACATCACTGACTTGTCCTCTGTGTTCTGTCGAACAGACCAACTTGAGCCTGCCTGAATTCCTATGGACACTCTGTCATCTGTTTGTGTGGTACTGTCGCTGCAAGGCTCCCGACACAAAGTCCACATATTGTAGCACTGAGTAAAGTTGAAGAAGTTGCTGTTGAAAGTTTTTAATTCCCCACAAACATCTCTTCGCAGCTCTGCTAGCTCATAGCGCATTGCTGAGATTTCATCCTTCCACTGCAAGTTAAAGGCAGCAACCATGTTCGCAGACTCCTTGAAGGCCTGAATGGCCTGAGGGACTGGTGGCTCAGAGGTGGCTATGGGTGAGGCAGAAGGGACCCTGTATGAAGGCGGTGATGCTGGCGGGACAGAGATGGCTGTTACGGTGGAGCTAGTACTGTGCTGGCTGCGAGCAGCCGCAGTCTCTCTCTCCAGCCTCTCGAGCTCCGCATAGGCAGAGGAGCTAGCACCATCATCATCCTCTATCATGTCGTCATTTAGTAAAGATGTCCCATCCACAACATCATATCCCTCTGGAAGAAAAATGTGAATATGCAAACAGAAGGACATTCAAGGTGAAGGAACAGCTGGAGTGTGATTTGATTTGGATTCTGAACTAGAAAATAAACACATATCTATGGAAAACATACAGTATGTGAGTGGCTACTTCCAAAGACATTCAAGATCAGATCCATTCATTTCCTATTTGGTTCCAAAGATTTAAAGGTTAAATAAGGGCTAAGCACCCACCATATCTGGTGTGCTGCTCAGATGACTATTTGCTTGCACTAGAGCTGTACAAAATCAGCAGAAGATACAATCTTACAGAGTCAATACAGACTAGATACCTTTTTTGAAAAAGGATCTTGAGTCCCTTTACATCACAAAGACTGTCAATAAACTCACATACTGTAGGCTTTTCACAATGTTTTTACACTGCCTTCTCAGTCATCTCAAGGCTTCTTTCCATCTTTTCACTGCACAGCACAACAAAAAGTGAATTAAACATGAAATGCATCATTGTTAAATCATAAATCCGTTTTCTCAAGACATTTTAAATGTTTCTCAGTGACTTGAAATTTGTGCCATTTTGTGCAAAAGAAAAGATGTAAAGGGAGTAGAAGAATCACAACCCACTGGGTCAAGAAGCAGATATGAACCCTATTGAACATATCAGGTCCAAGGTGGCTGATTAGACCATGTGGAGTAGTAAGTAACCCGGTGAGGGGAGGGGTCACCCTCCCCCTTCAGGGCTGCACCAGGGAGAGGCTGCAATCCCACAGTCAAAGACCGCTGACAAACTCAATGCCAAGGGTTAGACTTTGCCACATGTGGCCTTTATAGAAGTCAGATTTTCATGGAAAGAAAAAAATAAAGTTTACACATGTACAGCAGACAGAGGCTGCTCTTACAAATGATTGGAGACAGTGGCAATGCGATAACATTCAGTGCTATTTTATGGTTGCGACATGACAACATTCGGAAAAGTTTGGGAAGTACATCTCTCATACATTTACACTTACAATGTGGTCTAAGAACACTTAAAATAGAGACATGGTAAACAACTCACAAAATCCAGCATCACATTCATCACTGTAATCAATAATCTGAGGTATCAAAGATTTAAGAAGAAATCAATGAAAATGTCTGAGGTTTTATGAGTTGTTTGGCACCTTGTTTGCTACTTAGGATAACATAATGAGATATTTCTACCAATTACATATAAACTCTATGTATCTATTCTTTTTACTGAGAAGGCAGTGCAAAAACACACATATACATAGATATATGTATGCGTGTCAACATTAAAATACCTGCAACAATCATCACTGATGCCTCCAGTTGTTCTTTCCCCCTGGTTATCCTTCAAGAGATGGATGGTCAAATGGAGAGGGGTTTGCTGCTCGTCTGCCCTATGGAGCATCATGGGATCCCTTCCCCACTCAAGGGCCCACTAGCCTCTGGGTTTGGTTCATAAGCTGCTTACAGTTTAATTACTGGCTAGCACTGAGCACTAACATAAAAACAATGAATTTCTTAGATACCTTGGTTAGGTTATTTTATTTTATCTGTAAATAAAATATGGGTTGAAAGGAAGGTGACAGCACTATATAACTAATCACCATCCAGGGAACACTTTCTCTGGGTTGCTATAACCTTATCTGACATATTGTAATTGATGCACCATGCTAATCTTCAAAATACAACTTCACATCATATTGTACAGTCAACTACTTGTTTTAGCCCGTATGGAGTTGACCGATTTGGAGCAGAGAGCTTTATGAATAGAGTTCAGCAAATGAGACGGTGGGATTGGAGAACACTCCTTTCTCCTTAGTACTTCAGTCACATCGAAGAAATCGTAGATGGAAACCCAATTGAAGATGAAAAGATTCCAAAAACAAAACTCCAGATTTAACAAGAAAACAAAGTCAACAAAATGAGTAAAAGTGCAAATGTCTCCAATATTAAATTGACAGAAAAGTGTACAAAAACAATAAAAATCCAGGTCATAATATTTTAAAAATGCATGTAATTAGAGAAAAAATGTTTCAATAGGGTTCATAGCTTTACTCTTGCAGGCAAACACCAAATACACTTAATGAGGGAGTTACTGCAGAGACTCTGCTTGCACAAAGAACCTGAAATGCTAAATTAAGGGATATATTGCTTGCACTGTGTCGCACAAAACCTTGAAACCCTTGCATGTTGTTAATTAAAAAAGCAGCATGTAGTAAAAAATCAATATGCAAGAGTCAATGCACAAAACACACTGATTTCAGAAAATCAGTTGCAAAACATGTTGAGTTTAGGTCCATTGACATACAATAATTGTAGCTAGCAATGGAATACAACCAGTAATATTAAATATACTCAACTGGAAACTTGCAGTTGAAGTCCTTTAATAGCAGTCATGAAACATTCATTAGTTATTTTTGGCTGAGACCGCTGATTGAGTTTCATGCAACACAATACAACAATACTGTTAATAATTGAAGGTTGTACTTCTCAAACTCTTGGAATATACCATCAGTGGGCAGTTCTTTAGTGCAACCAGCATGTATGTGTGCGCATGTGGTCTAGTCTCTAGAGCTTGTTGACTTACCTTTATTTGTTTACTAGATTGTTTTTTTTTAATTTTTTTTATTTTATTAGGTCAATTACATGGTCAATTACAATTACAAGTATGTGCTAATGCGTTGGTAGAACAGAGCAGGGGGAGGACAGGGTCAGGTTTGTTAGGTGTATCCTTCCCACACAAATGTGTCACCAACCTACCACTCCCCTACCCCTGGCCTGTTTCAGACATCACCCCTCGCTAGGTAACTCACACGCTTTGCACAACACATATATAACACCACAGTTTAACATGCTTAGGGTGGGGCCTGTTTCTCTAAGGCATGCCATGTAATGTGGCTGTGCTGTGTTGTCATCATGTGGCCGTGTGATGCCATCTGAGTGTTTAAAATGTAGCCCTCCCACCCTCATCCTAGTTTACAGCTTGGCAACACCACAAGTGACCAATCAGAAGCTTGGCTAATGATGCATGAGTCGTGCAAAGTACCACACAAGCAAATTCATCTGAGCATTTGGGAGAGTGCAGTGGCAAAAACAAACACACGCACACTGTAGCTTCCAAAGAAAATAACTGGGATCATTCAGCCTGGCATCCCTGAAGCTCAAGGGTTCCCCACTGTACATATGTAGGTATGTCAAGTTTGTGCGCATGTATAGGATGTATGAGGATATGTAACTAAGCCCTCTCTCATTTGGGGGGGTTGTTTTACCTGTTGTGGATCTGAGAGTTGAAGTGACAGTGGAGGATGTCATTGAAGGCAAGCAGTCGTCATCTTGGGAATAACCAGCCTGAATTGCACGGAGGTAACTGTGGCTTCGAGTGCGGAACGAACCAGGCAGGTCCAAGGCCTCCATGGCCTGGGATTCTACTTCACTAAAAACGGACTCGCAAACTGACTCAAACTGGCCATTGATCTCAGTCTCACTCACCTGAGAGACAAAAACAGGAATAGCAGTCCTTAATTTTTCCTCTTCCTTTCTCTTTCTCACTTTGATTCTTCCCCTTTGCACAGCAAATATGAAGGAGTGTTAGCATAAAGGAACGCCACTGTCATTTTCAACCTTAAACTGAATAAATGTCAGATCAAATGAAAAAAAATGCAGATGACAACAAAAAAACAATCAGAAATATAAATATATGCAGTTTGTGTAATAAAGCATTCAATTAACCACAAACCCCAAAGCAAAGATATACTGTATACTGAATACTAATAGATGGGAAATAGTAAGAACACACGGCATTCGCAACTCTTTATCTTGTAACTCTAGCAAGTGTCTTAGAAATACACTAAACTGCTCTACCAGACGCAAGTTGAATTCATTTCTTGACATTAAGATGATGTGACAAACTCAGTCAGTATAAAAAGGAATTTCCATCTGCTTCTTTTCTGTCTTGTCATGTGTTGTCTTGTCCCTTTCACAGATCCTACTCACTGTGTAAGTTGTATAATTTAAGTAAGGTCTGAATTATGTACACTTGTGTATTGTAACAGTTAATACTGTCAGTTCCTTTTAAACAACTGTGCAGCAGATTAATATTCAATGGACATAATCTAGCCTTTTTCTTATTGCTTGGGTTTTTAGCATACTAAATTATTACAAAAACGGACAGGATTTCACAAATTATTTAAGAGATGAAATCTCTCCTTCTGTTACACCTTGTCCATTTAGAGGCTTTGTTGCTGGCTGTGTCACAGATCTTCTTACTGTAGCAACCACGTCTTGTGCCACCATGGAGGTCCAAAACAGACTTGAACAACTGATCCATCTGTATAGATTCATAGCAGGGTATTTAAGAGGGAGGTACCTGAAAAGGTTGGTGTGTAACGTAAGGTTAGAAATAAATGCTTGTATGTCTAGGTCTAGTCTCTATTTTAGTACATTACTTGAGAAAAATCAGCCCAGTTAACCAAACTGCCACAAACTGCAATAATAGAGTTATATAATTACAATAGAGTTAGGGTCCAAACGGATGTGAAACTGATCTTGTGTTCTCAGTTATGTACAAGTTAACATTTCTTTATAGCACAAAACACAAAAAGAAACTGTAAACAACATTAAACTGTGTCTAGAACTGATTAAGAAGCAGGTTATGAGTTAAAGCATCTATGCTTTGTTCAACACAGCAGTTAGTTGTGCCTAGTGACTTCAGATGAGACAGCCAAGTCTACAAGCTACCAATCAGCTGTGGACCTCCAATATGCACACCTGCAGATGTTTAATGTGTCTGTACACACAAAGCTACTACATACACAAGAGTATAAGGTCTCATTTATATCTTCAGGTGCTGCCTCTGTGCGATGCATAGTTTGAGACTCACCTGGCTGACGCAGCTAGCCTGACTGAGGGTGCTGACGGCGCGCATGTAGCTCTGGTTGCGAGAGCGGAAGGGTGGGGGATGAAAGGTGGTGGCAGGGTCCAGCGTGACACTAGGATGAGGCCGCATATCTCTTGTGGTTTGCAAGTGGTAGCCCTGGCTGAACAAGGACAAGGGTAGGGACAGACACCATTTCATAGTTCAAAAGCCACGAATGGAACATCACTAGATAACAGTGGCTCACGACTGAATGTCCAAAATACATATTAGTCACTTGATGACTCATGTCTTCATAACAGCTTTTAAACTGTGAATTATTTTTATTAACTTGAGTCATGATCTTTTAGTCTAGCTTCAGGTGTCCTGTGAGAAAACACTAACTCTTCCATCCCAAAACTACAAAGACCAGGTGTAGTTGGGATTTGTTTTTTATTAGTAAAATAATGAGAGCTTGGAGCCGCAAGAATAGGAGATTATTACAGTCTTCACCAGAGGATAAAAAACACAAAGGCTGTTTGTTTGTGGACAAAAGCAGAAGCAATCAGAACCCTGCAGAGATGATGGTAACAAAAATAGCACTGAGTGGCAGTAGGAATGACGAATGCATGATGCCTCCCTGGGTTCACACAATTTGGCTGCATCTGAAAGCTACACTGCCTGAAAACAAACAGTCACAGGAAACAAGGAACTGAATAAGAACAAGCTTAGTTGGGACAGGAGGTTGATTCAATAGCATCCTCTGGATTCTAATTACACTCAATGAAACACTACACACTGACACACATGACCACCATCACCATTTACCAGAAAGATGTGACTGGAGGATGAATACATAAAGTTAGCGAACCCTAAGAAGTCAAATTTCTGTTTGAAAACAGAGTTGATCTAAACATTGTTGATAATTTAACACTGCCCAGGTCGTCTGAATAATGAATCCCTAATGTTTCACAGTATTTGACCAGAGCAAAACATTTTGCAACACATAAGTTATATGTTAATAATGACAAAACTGCACATTGTGGCTATGATGAAAACTAAATGATTAACTTTTTAGTCCAAAATGAAAAGAGGAATAAACTACAAAAACAAATATAGT
>OMNN01063117.1:0-28286 GCA_900302755.1 Chromis chromis | reverse complement strand
TCCACTGCCAACGTCCTGGTGCCAGACCCCATAGGACACCCTGAGAGGTCCTCTTGTCCATGTCCAATGTTCAGAGCATTTTGGACCAGATAAGGGGGACCAACACAATATTAGGCAGGTGGTCATAATGTTATGCCTAATCAGTGTATGCTAGTGTGTGTATAAAAGCATTGAGGACGTTTATATTTCACATTAAATTGTTAATGGTTTCTGACAATCTGTAAGCCACAGGACATTTTTTGTGGGTTTTCTGAACAGGACACATCACATCTCTATTAAATAACCGGACGCCATTCGGGCCTCTCGAATGATTTTCTCCGGTTAAAGTGGCTCCTTTTCAAAATTCCACAGAAATAACACTCCTCCAGGTCCACATTCAAGGTTGAGTTCAACTGCTGTTCAGTATTCCTGAGAGACGCCGGTGTGAACGAGTGCAGCTCATGGAGATCCCCTGGCAGTCCGGCAGTCTCATCTCATCTCAAATACCTTTGCTTCGCCTCGCTGCATCTCTTTCCAATGCGTCTAATGCATTATCTCATACGAACAAGCGGGCTATCCTCTGGATGTATTATTGATGAGCTATAGGTTTAGTCTGCTCCCTTGATGCTTCAGTGTGCGTCCTCTCTGCTGCCATCAAATATTTAGCACGTACTGGCTGGGACTAATGCACCGCGGCCCTTGAGCTGAATTCAAGCGTTTGATTAGTGAAGGAAAATTAGATGGGGAAAAAAGCCCTATTAATCAAAGTGGTAAAGCTGGCAAACCTTACAAGACTTTAATTTGATTTTACCCCCAGTTTGGCCGTCACAAATTTAAAAGATTAGAGTGAAAGCTCTCTCAAATGTCAGCTGGTTTATAGTTGAAATAACAACATATTCATCCTCACACATTGGCAGCAGCTCTAATTTGAATATATTAATTTTAGACGTGCACTAAAACTTAATTGTTATATCAACTCGATATGGCGTCTACCTCAGAATCAGCAAAGTTAATAAAGAAGGATTAAGTAATATAAACAGTTGAATTTACACTTGATGTGTAATCCATACGTCAAATTCAGCAATCTTACAAGAGAAACATGAATTGAAACTCTCAGTCTAACTTACCCTTTTTATTTGCATCTATTTGTGCACATAAGCACATGAATGGCAGCCATTCAGAGGTAAATTATCTTTAACAGGATTTGCATTGGTGTGGGGACGTGTTGCTGCAGCACAGGTGAGAAGATGAAAACTGATCCAGGAAACAGTTTGAATAACACATCAATGAGCTGGAAGCTTGTCAGAACACTGCACACTGGGTCATATTATGATGAGAAAGTTACCCTGGTGACAATAGTTTCATTATCCTGTTAAACTGTTCCAAGCTAAACTGTGGTATTATATGAATTATGTAAGTCATGTACCGGGAATGTGCACATGCAACAGTTGCTGAATTACTTTAACTGGCTCGTGATATATCTTCTATCATAGATTAAAAAAAAAAAAACACCTTATGCACAAAGAAGTAGATTTTCATCAAAGGGGGTTTCACCGGCTTTACACTGCTACATAACACTAAAACCCTTTTCTGCAATCATGGTAGTGATGGGAGATAAATGAAGAATCAATACACTAAGATAAAGAATATTATCCTGAATTTACCAACCTTGATGTTGTCAGGTTTTACACTAACAGTAGCTACATTTAAAGGAACCTTGCTGAGTTTTCATGCATTGTTTGCATCCAGTTTGCTTGTTAGCAGTCTTGTGCACTGGGTCTGTCGGTGCACTGATAGTAATGAGACATATGCCACCAACTGTTCCCTATCAGCAAACCAACAGCAGGTTGTAAATTGCACTGTCAAGGCTCTGTGCACGCACATAGTTATCTGTGTCCTCATTCACATGTATCATACGAAACAAAAACAGGGATCCGCTGATAAAAAACGTTGCTCCATAGCACTACAAGTGATCAAAAAAGCCACCAAGGTACCAACTCTCAGATGGATAACATTATATTTTCAGCCTCTGCAGCCTTGAAGCTATCCAGTAGAATGATAATCTCCCATAGCCAGATGTGCAGCCAGACCATTCAGCACAGAATAGTCTGGCTGCACCTCATTAACCTTCTGTTCTGGCTTGTTTGTATTTCTTTAAACCAATTACTATTGCTTGGGTGGAGCTAAGCCTGGGATGATGTATCTGCAAAATAGTGATGGGGTGATTGTTTTGGTGAAACATTTGCACTAATAACATGGTAAATTTACCGAAATCAAGTTGCAGGGCCTTACTGAACAATCCAAACCTTTAGCTTGAAAACTTGTAGAGATGGTGATTTTAAAAACACATAGATAGCGGCCTGCAGCCTCCATCCAGGAGTCAGACGAGTAGAACAGCTTTGTAAGATCATAGTATATTTCTAACACAGTCTGAGAGGTTCTGTGTGAAGCTGTGTTTTCCACTCTCTACCAGCAGGTCAGCAGAAATCCAACTTTTGTCACATGCACTCGCACGCTCCTCGTGTTTTGCTGCTTTTATTGGGGAATCCGCCTCCTGAACGAGCTCTGAAGCCCTCCCTGCTCCAATACGCTGTTTCCCAGACATCTGCAGCACGTTTCCTTTCTGTGTGGCAGGCAAAGGAAGTGGAATGGAAAAACTGCTCCCCCGCCCACTGCGGCCACATGGCAAGGGAGGAGAGCAGTCGGTCAGGAGCCCGCCGGCCACAGTCGGGCATATTTGTGGTCGGCTTTCTCCTCCGCTGCAGTCTGAAGCGCTCTGCAGCTCGGCCTGCCTCTGCACTCTGCTGCTCCTCTCCCCGGCGTTGTTTCTTCTTCTTCTGTCTCTCACACGCTTCAATCCAAAAAAACTGGTCGCAAGAACAACTAGAAAAGACGCACTTTCTCCTCACTCCTTACGTTCCCCCCACTGTCTTCCTTCCCAGACTATTTATACTGATGGGGGTGACACATGAAAAGGGATCACCCCATTTGCAGGAATGGACGGGAAGGATCTGGCCACATCAGCAGAGCGGTTCACCGCTGCCCGTCACACTCTGGCCAGAATGAATGACTTCCATCCATTGGCTCGCTCTCTAACACACACACACAGTGAAACCAGGGGAAAGGGGAACACACACACACACATATACCAAACAATGGAAACATATGCTTTACAAAACCAACCCAGCCTTGACCGACTTGATGTAGACACCACCTATTTCTTTCCTCTCCGCTATCTTAGTGTCTCACCGCCGCCCTGCACAGCCATGCTCTCCTTCCTCTTAGCCTAGTTTCTCTGAGCAGAAATAGAACCAATGGGGGATCCACAGGTCTCTGCTGGGGATTTGATATGAAATCTGTCCTCTACAAGCTAATGGAGGTCTGGCTGTGTGTATATATCTGTGTATGGCTGCGTTGGGTGTGGTATGCGTGGGTGTGTTTTCACTCGTGGTGTATTTGTGAGTGTACGGTGGTCCCGGAGGAGCAATGCTGGTGAGAGCTGGCCTTGCAAAAACACCACTCCATCTACTCATTTAAACATCTGTGGATCACCGCGTCACGTCACAGGAACAAATACCCGCGTGGTGTTTTTCGTTTGTTTTGTTTGCCTCTGTTTCCTTAAGCTTCCTTGATTTACACCAATTTAGAAACTCTACAGTAAAGTCAACAGTCTGCCAGTGTCCTCATAATGGAAAAAAGCAAAAGCTGTGAGAAAGTACTATTCATATCGCAGAATGATCATTCACCATTCATCGCTCTGAATGCACCGTTTGTGGCACGTTCACCAATTTGAGTCATTTCTTCTCATGCTACACTGAAAAAAACAGTCATAAAGGCAGACTTTATGAGCGGCTGGAATAAGTGTCAGCTCCGCACTGCACACGACTCTGTGTCGTAACTGCAGTGAGCAACTACAGCCAATACAGTAGTCTGTATTAGGGCTGGCTGGCTAAAGTCATAGCTACTCTACACCCCAAGTCTGCATGTGATGTCTAGATTAAACCCTGATTCACCTTTCCTGCTAGACTTAATAGCCCAAATAAATGAATTAGATACACAAAAAGCTTGTTTTGCAGCATATTAGATTATTTTAACCTTGTTATTTTATAGAGAAATGATAACAACGGTCTCGGAGCAGGCCAGACTGCATGTGGCTACTGTTTTTAGATTATAGACAAGGTAAATTTTCGACCTGTGATAGGCAAACTGCTGTTTTCAAAGTTCACACTTGACTTTTTCGCCATCCGTTTGAACAAAATGCAGCCACACCAATGAGTTTTTTTGGCATGTTGTCAATTAGTTTGGTGTTTGGATTATTCCTGGAAGTAACACCACTGCCTGACCAATGAGAATGTGATCTGATGAGAACATATCGACCAACCAATCCATCTACAGTCCTAACATCTACACCTTAGCATCACAACAGATTCATGAAGCAGGTCTTGAAGTGCCAAAGCAAACATAAAAGTGGCTCTCGGCTATCGCACGCTACAAATCAGGTCAGCAGTTAAGGGTGACAACCATACTTCTTCAAGTCTGCTCAATAAGTTTTCTCCTTTTTGTTGTGTCAAGCTAAACCGCAGGGCGTGTACAGTATATCCAGGAGGGAGTGGCCTGCCAAGGAGCTGTCAGTGTGCATAGCTATGTGGGCGCTATTACCTTGAATGAAGATGGAAGTAGCTGCGGTTATTGTGAGCTGTCAGGAAGATCCACATTCCTGCGTTGTTTCTTGCTTCGGCATCATGCTCAGATGCACACAGACCCCCCTGGAGGCCGAGACTTGAGAAACTCATTAATGTTGCTCCAGTAAATGGATCCATGAGGTCCATGTGCGACGCTGTTACAGTGGCAGTAGTGATACTGATATGTGGCTATGAAATATATAACAATATGTCTCTTTTCCCACTTGCTATAGTGCTCTACTTAGTATATCTGGAGGAACACCTTAGCAGGTATTGTGCTGCTGAAATGTTCATATTGAATCAGATCACTGGGCTGAAACTGCAAGAAGGATATTTTTATTTGGGGAAAAAAAAAAGTAGTTTGGATATTTGGAAAGCTGTGTTCCTTTGTGGTCTCTTGACCTTTATCTCTGCAAGCACCCGAACAGCATTGCCATGGCAACTAAACTGGGCGCTGCCAGCACTGGGCGAGGGTTGTAGTAGCTCATCATCAGATGCATCCCTGGATGTCTCTGTATCTTCAAGGCGTGGTTGTTGTAGTCCGCAGAAATGTAAAATATATCTATATATCTCAGCTTGAATTGAAAGAAAGAAAGGATTAAGAACCATTTAAAGACACATTAATCATTACATAAGACAGATCTAAAGGACAGAGTTGGATTCCAGGTATTTAAGGGCCGCAGTGTGAACAGAGATGGTAGCTGTGATAGGCTGCTACACAAACACAGAACTGCTGGCTTTCTGTAATCCCCTAAAGATTAGCACAGTCCATTACACAGCTCGTTGCACTTGAGTCTCATATAATACACTGTTGCTTTAATCTGACTCACATCTCTCTTGTAAATGGAAACAAATTCAGCTTCTGTTTGCATGTTAGCAACTTCTCATACAATGTTTTCACATGTTTATAATAGATCATATCTGGTTAGAGTTGTCAACACGACCTTATCAAACGGTGGTTTTAGCTCTAACATTCTCTACTCTGTTGCCCTATTCTTAAATAGCATTTTGCCAACTCTACCTTTATTAATTGTCTGGTAATTGTGTGGTGAGTGTAGACGGGCGTGGCTCAGACAAATGTAGACTCTGTCCAGGAGGGACGCTCCACCATCTGGCGTAGGAATCCCCCTCCCAGCAGGCTGTGTGTACATGTGTGTGCGCTTCTTCTTCGAGGCTAATTACAGTACAGCTGCGGTTGTACAGTGCAGTGTTAAACACTTATGTCACTGTTTGACAGGGTTGACAGCGAAGGGGGGCACAGACCAACCTGCCTGCCAAGGGCATGTAGGGATGACAACCTGATGTGCTTTTGCTTTAGGTATTTGTCAGTGTCTGCTGGAGAACAGATAAGCTCAGAGAACCTCAACCTGCTTATAGAAGGATAATTAGCGAAACCCCTCAAGTGTGTAAAGGTAAAGTTCTGATTGCATCCATGCACTGTAAAAAATTTAAGTTTTTTCAACAGTAATTTTTTAATTTACTGTTATTTTCCCAGCAAAAAATTATAATCGTAAATAATAATCTAACCTTTATTGATCCCCTTGGGGAAATTCCTTCTCTGCATTTTGTCCCATCCTATTCAAAGTTAACCTAAACTATACATACTAGGAGCAGTGGGCTGCCACGGTGCAGCGCCTGGGGAGCAGTCAGGGGTTAAGGGCCTTGCTCAAGGGCCCACAGTGGTGGTGACTGGGACAAGCGGTCGCTCTCACTTCCCCACCTCAACCACTTGCCAGTCAATAAGTTGTTGCTTATTTTTGTGAAGCACCTTGCAGCTCTGGTTTTCAAAGGTGCTATAGAAGTTTATTATTATTATTAGCAAATTATCATATTCTGAAGTGTTACTATTACTGCTTGTGAGCTGCGACGGCTTTATCTGTCGTAGCGACGCTCCACACACTGGTATATGTAATCTATGTAATGCTCATTCCTTAACATCATTGCTCACATTTTTTGCAATTAAACAGCTTATTTTGAAATACATTCATGAGATTACTTTTTTAAATTAAGAATACTGGAAATTTGGTAGGTACTGGTGCAAAATACCACATTTCTCGGATTGAGTCATCCCTAGATAGAAGTGCACTGTTTAGACCAGTGGTTCTCAACTGGTGGGTCGGGACCCAAAAGTGGGTCGCAAAGCCATTTTTAGAGGGTCACAGAAGCATGCCCCCCCTAAAAAGTTTCTTATGACACAGTTTGCTTTCAATAGCAGGATATTTAGTGGTGGTGACACCAGTAGTTTCCCACTATTAACCTCTAGATTTGGCTCTACCAGCTTATTGGAGAAATTTATGCTAAATGTGCCAAAAATAAACCAAAAATATCCCAAAATGTGCTCAGAATCTGTCAAAATCTGACAAAATATGTCCAAAACTTGGCAAAAGTGTCCAAATATACCAACATGAGCAAAAAATAAGCTAAAATCTTCCCAAGCTGTATCAAAATGCGTCGAGACTACACCCAAATAAACCTTCATTTATTAACAGGAACAGCAAACTTCAGAAATTTGGGTCGCGACCGTTATTAATAGAGACATAGAGGGTCCTGAGGCCAGTTGAGAACCACTGATCTAGACTACATCAGTTCTGTAACTCTTAATGGTAGAACTTCGCATTACACTTTGTATTTTGACCACTTTCCTCAGTTTTCCTTTGGCAGAGTAGATAAATATCGTATGTATCACTGAACATAATCTAGACACTGGTTAAGTTTGTCACCGTGATCAAAACTATCAAATAATTCAGTAATATATAAACATTATTTCTAGGAGACATAGCTTCTGGCTGTTTTGTATCCTGATATCTATGTTGACCCTGTAAGCTGTTTACTTACTTTCACATAGGATTGATTTAGGAAAGCAGATAATCCATACAGAGATATTAAACCGTACATATATTATTGTATCCTCATATAGCTTATCTCACCTCACACTAACCTGAGGGAAAATAGCTTTAAAGTGGATAACATCTGAAACTGTTTTGATTATACAACTTCCCAGATGCCTCAGATGCTTTTTAATAAATTGGTACTACCACTGTTGTTATTTTTTCCATTGAATTCACAGAGGTATGTTGAGACAGACTAATTGGACAGACAAAGTGTGCAGAGGTTGTCTCTCTCTGGTTTTGCCGCATTTCTAGATCAGTACGGCTTGTCAAGGGTGATCTGAGAATATGAATAATAACTGATCAAAACAACAGCCTTGAATTCAAATGCAGAAAAACAAGCCTGAGGGTCAGATCAGGAGATAACGGTCTGTGGAGCTTTTCCTCGTCAGTCATCTCTGTTTTCAGAAAATGATACGGCCTGTTGAGTGATATCACGGGGGATAACAGTGAGCTGGTTATGCACGGCACCTTTAACAAAGGCCGAAGGGGCTCCAACACATCATGTTTTCAGTATGATTAACTTCACAGGCGCAACATGCGAGCTGGACCTTTTCAAACACGCGTCTCACTCTGGAATTGTGCTGGCAATCGTTCATGTCAGAAGTGTGAGTCAATTTTCTGTGAAAGTCACAACGTCAATCTGACTGAATGAGACCTTGTACGACTTCCTCCGACACAGCTCAGGTGTGAATTAAATCTATTTAAATTACAAGCAACAGTATGCAAAAGGTTAAACACCCCTCTCTCTCTGTCTCTCTCTCTCTCTCCATCATGCACAAACACCAATGTGTGCAGAATAAATAACATGCACTGTCAAACACACACCAGTCTGTGTCTCTCCATTTAGATCAGGGGTGCCCAATCCTGGTCCTCGAGGGCCACTATCCTGCATGTTTTAGATGTTTCCCTCTTACAGCACACCTGATTCAAATGATCAGCTCATCATCAAGCATTGCAGAAGCCTGATCATTTGAATCAGGTGTGTTGGAAGAGGGAAACATATAAAACATGCAGGAGGACCAGTCCCTCGAGGACCAGGGTTGGGCACCCCTGATTCAAGTACTTTGATTGCTGGATGGCAACACAGAAAATCACCTTTAAACTCTCACTTGCAGCTGAGTTCTAGGAAAGGATGCATTGAACTTACAATTCAATCTGTAGTTGGTGAAAAAATTGTATTTCACACAACCAGCAGTTTATAAAGTCATTTTTTTAAACATAGGAAGAGGTGGGGGAAATAGAAAACTTCAAAATGTGAAATGTTTCTTGGTATTAACCTCTCAAAAGACCAAAAAATGTGATTAAAGTATGATTTTGTACCAATTTTAAAAAATGCTAAAATGTGAGTGATAAATTGTAGAAACAGAATTTAAAAACTGTTTTCATAACTAGATGTTGGATGCAGCAAAGACGAGAACTGTTTAGGAATCAAATGTGCAGCAAGTGCTTCCTCACTCGATAGGTAAAATCAGCACTGTGATGAATACCTGTACTCTCTCTCCTGCAGGATTCCCACTGGGTCCAGGCCCTGGGGCTTCTGGATCGGCGTGATGCGGTTCTGCTTCTGCTGCATCTGGAGCATGGGGGACACCTGCTGCCCAGGAGGCTGAGGGGCTGCTGAACTTCCTGGTATCGGCCCAGCTGGCACAGCGGAGGTCGGAGGTGGTGCAGGGGACGGGCGACCGCTGGCAACAGGGGTGAGGAGTTTCTGTGCGTTGGCTTGATTTTCACCGACCTGACCTGGAGACCAAAAGACTCTGTTGGTTATCGGATTCATTCCCCATTTTCAAAACCTTAAAATAACAGTGATGAGTCATTTTATGTTGATACACTATGCATTTATACATTTGCAAGACTGGTGCCTTCACACATAAGGGTCTTTTCTCTGTCAGCCCTGGCTCTAAAAACACTTTCCCATTCACCAGTCACCCCTCCAGTGACTCCTTAATCTAAACCTCGACCCTCTAAATCACTGAATCTTCTATCTCACATGGGACCAATTTGCTGTCAGTCTTCCAGGGACTACCGATATTCTGACTACCTAATTTTTGCATTTACTCACTTTGAAATTGACCTCAGTGGGAGTTGAGATTTGTTCCTTTTGCATGTTGGGCTTTGAAATATTTTTGCATAGTGCACCATTAACTTATTCATATGGTGGAACTTGTTAAACACTGTTTATTTTTATTTGATGAGAAAATATCTGCATTAAGCCATCAGACAGACAATGCCAGCAGTAGTATTTATTTCTCACTGTATGTTATCACAACACAGTAGAGAAATAAACTCTTGAAATTCAGATGATTTATTAGGAATCAATATATGCAGCTAATCCATTTGCAAGATGCAAGATTTATCAAAAATACTAAGATAAAAGGGCACAAAAAGCCTGAGTTTGGCACTGGTCTCTGTGGGCGATCACTCTTGCAGTTTACTCAGAGAGTTGCAGACAACTGGAAGGGCTTTCAGGGAAGAAAACATTCCTTGAAGTGTTTATCAGTCATTCAATTCTAACAGCAGCTTTGATCCTTCCATCTGGCAATCCAGACTTAAAGTCTACTGTTTATAGCAAATAATTAAACTAGAATTATCACTCCACAGTTCTATACTACCCCTTTTCCACTGAGCTGGTGCTAGTGCTAGTTCAGAGCCAGAGCCTGACTTAGCACCAGGTCTTTGTGTTTCCACCACCTAAGCACCGGGGAGGAGCTAAAGGAGCTCCAGGAGCTAAAAACTGGTGCTTAGCAAGAACCAACTCTTTGCTGGGCCAGAGCTAAGCACCGAGTACATCAGGGGCTGGGGGCGAACAATCAACGGTGGAAAGGGACATACAAGCGGTAATTTGTGTCCTTTTTTTCCAGGACGTCCCTGGTCCAATCGCAGATGTATTGGAATGACTTAAGGGACACACGGAAGTTTTGCACAAACTGTTGCGCAGAAATCCGGTACAACTGTGTCCCACCAGTAGCGCGATCGTGGATGTGCCTAGGCAACAGGCGACCTCCGCCTCGCAATAAGCATTAAGACCATCTATAAAGATAAACATAGATATCATCATCAACTTATTGCGTTTGTTTAACTGCTATGTAATCTATGCAATCGTAGTCGTTTTATGGTGACGCAATGGCGTGGCTCCAACTTGGCTCCTGGCCAGTGGAAAAGCAAACAGGTTCTTTGGAGGAACGGGATTTGTACCAACTAAGCACCGAACTAGCACCTGGTGGTTCTTGGTGGTAAAGCCCTATACATCTGCTAATCAGTGGGCGCCCTGATAGCCTAATGGTTATGTCGCGTGACCCAAGTGCTAAGGCGTAGTGGCTGTCCCGGGTTCGATTCCGACCTCAGGCGTTTACCACATGTCCTTCCCCACTCTTTCTCCCGTTTCCGTCTCTATCCACTGTCCTATCTAATAAAGGTATAAAAGGCCAAAAATAAATCTTTAAAAAAAAACACAAAAAAACATCTACTAACCAGTAAAGCAGTTGAGGTTTACGTCCATATCCAGTCTTAACTTTTTGAATATAAAATGTCATCACTTTCATTTCATTCTATTAGATATTTGTTTGAAATGAGCATACGAGTTCTAGAGATGTGGCTAAAAATGCATTTTGTGAAGTCACCAAGAAAATCCCATCAGTTGATTCTCAAATCCAAGTAAACATTTGTGTCAAATCTTAATAAATTCCCTCAAGGTGTTACAGAGGTATTGCGTTCCCGAAAATGGGATGGCTGGACCTATAGACGGATGTAAACCCTAATAAAAATAATTGCTTCAAAAGCTTGTAAAAACCTGCTTTAATAACAAAGAACTGAAAACTTTACTGAAATTTTACCCTCCTAAATGGGCTTTTATTTTACTATAGCATCAGTATCAACATACTAACCAAATGTGCCAGGATTTCTGGCTGTGTCACTGCACTCTACATCTCCAAGTAAGGACTTGTGTGTGTTCTGACAAAATACTCCAAGGTGGACGTCCCTCTTTGCAGCAGAAAATAATGTGGTATCTTCAAAGCCAGTGTGGAAAGATGCTGCAACCTTTGATTGCAGCATCCTTTAGCACTGTGACGTCCAGCTTCAAAGAATTCACTGTAGTGTCCTTTTGAAGAGAATCTGAAGTGCAGCTATACAACAAACAGCAGTCGAACGCTGCTTCATCTTTCATTCACACGTTGGATTGTAGTATGTGGAATGACAAGGTGTAAACGCTAATATAGCTCAGTGGGTTATTAGCTCAACTGGTCATCAATGCATAGACGCATATCATGTGGAGAAAGGTGACAAATCAAAGGAAAAAAACTAAATACAGTGTCTTACTGCGGTGTACAGCTTCAATGTGCCTTAGCATTGATTCTCCAAGTCTCTAGAACTCTACTGGAGGGATGGATAACCATTCTTACAAAAAACTATTCCCTCATTGTCATCCTGGAATAGACAATAGAATAGACAACTCCCACCAGGACAGAAATGTTTCATTATAGAATAAAGGCAATCGATCAGAACAACTTTGTATTGATTTGGCCCTTCCCTCTATTGGGACAAGTAAAATCAAACCAAACCAGTTAAATGCCCCCCACAGCCTAACAAAGCCACCAGATCTGTACACTGTAGGGGTCAAGCATTCGGGAATTCTCCTTCAATTCGTCACCCGTCTGGAGATTGATAAAGAACTTACCATCAGACCAAGGCTTGGGTCCTGTGCTTTGATTGTGTCCTTGTATGGCTGGGGTTGGGCAGGGACTTGACTGGGGACCACCCATAGGTGCCATTGGCATACCTTAGAAACACAATAACAATTTATATTTCAGTAATTTATGTAGTCATAATTGTCTTTGATCCTTTTTTGTGTCCTAAACAGATTGTGTGAGCATGTGATAGGCTGGTGGCTACAGACTGATGGAAGGTTTGTTATGGACTGTTGGTCCAACAGAACAAGTTGTCAAGTATGTCAACTTGGGCTCTATGACACTGTAATGATTGTTTTTAACTGTGCTGTGGCATTTTATAGGCTTAGTAATTATTCACTTAATTCCAAAAATGATCAGTAGCTTAAAGTCTGACATTAGTAGTAAGTGGACGACAAATTCACACAAAAATACAACCCTAACTCCGATTTATCTTCAGTCTTTGATGTTTAAAGATCCTGCACTGCAAAAAGAAAAACCTGGACAACCTAGTTTCCTTTCCTTTCCTACATTATATCAGTTGGTAATAATAATAAAGCTGTATCTTCCTACCTGGAGGCCTGTTGTAAGGGCTGGAACTAGGGGCCTGCTGCTGCTGCTGTGGTGGTGGTTGTGGCTGCTGTGGCTGCATTGTCGGGAGGCTCCTTTTGCCCTGAACAGCCAGCTGGAGGTTTTCAGGCAGCGGCTGCCCGCGTCCCAGGATCTTGTAGGCCAGAATCTGAGCTCTGAGCTGCTGCAGCTGGACCGGACTGAAAGCAGATGGTCCTCGTCCCTGTGGAGCCATGCTGGACATGCCTCCTTGGGGATCCATGGGTATCATGGGGCCTGACTGGGATGGGGGCATGTGGGGAGGTGTAGGTCCACCTCCACCTCCTGACATGGGACTAGAAGCATGCTCATGGACTCCCATGGGGGACGGGTGAGGCGACATGTAACCTACAGCAGAGAGAAAGAGATTTAGTGATTTTATAAACCCAAAATTCTCATCAGTAGCTTTAAAGCAGCGAGTCACAACCTGAGGGTCAAAGCCAAAATTATTCAATCTTAGGGATTGATAGAATATTAACAAGACAGAACTAAAAATACAAGCTTTTCTGCTTCTTTTCTTGTTAATTAAATATTTCACATCTTTGAAACTTTGAGAAGTATTTAAATAAAACACTCTCAGAAGGAATAATTACCTTTTGTTTGATTTGGTTACTTCTGGAGACTTTAAAATAAATAACTAAAGCTAGTAAGACAATCAGAATCCATTTCTTTAAATCATTTCTGTGAGTAAACCCACTGATTTTAAAAACAAAGGGATAAGATACCTTGGCTGTGCTGGTCCATGGGACTCTGTGGAGGCCCCATGCCACTGTGGAGAGATCTCATCCCCACACCTTTCATGTGACCAAAGTGCATCGCCTCTGCCATCGACTTGTCATTCATCCCCTCCATTGGCTGATAATAGAAAAAAAAGATTTAGACATATGCATTAACGTATGTTCTCCCAAAACTGTGATTTCTAATGTAACTGTGATTAAAAACTGTTTGTCCATCTAATATCCCACATATAGTTTATATAGTTTCTATGATCGCTTTAGTGCTCAGAGGCCTCAAGCCACAACTGCCAAAAAGCTCCAGCTAAACACAAACAGTAGATAAATACCTCAAAACAATTTAGAAATACAGACTTGCAGAGTTGTACTATCAATTGTAGATTTTACACTGTTTGATGGTAAAGAAAGCGACCATTTTGCTTACTTTGTTTTCCACATTTGTCTTTTATCATTTCTGATAACCACAAATGACAAGTAACAATGGCATGCACACCCCAACTGATCATTTCTGTCATGAACCTATACATAAAGCCAAATTATTTATGTTCAAAATAAACAGGAAAGGTATTTGTGGTATTTTCTCTGTAGTTTCTTGCCACTTCATCAACATGTGCATCCAGCAGCACATGTACCAGTACTGGCAGATGTATAGGTTTGGCTAATTTATCCGTAAGTCTCTAGCAAAGCATCCCATTAAAAATATACAGCAACAATTAAGCCTGTTAAAGACAGGTTGAGGAATAATAAAATGACAGCTAGAACACTTTCCTTGTGCAGCAGTGACACCAACAGACGGTCAACAGTAGCATGCACACCGTACCTTGTGCATAGGATACATGCCGTCCTGAGAGTAGTCACTTTGTCCTTGTCCCTGCATGCCATGAGGGGCGTTGGGTGTCCCAGGTCCAGGACTGGGTCCCATCATACTGTGAACAGAGCTTGGTGAGGGATCTGGTCCAGGGCTGGGGCCCAAGATGGGCCCCGGGGACATACCAGCCCCAGGGGAAGGTCCAGGATGGGACATTCCACCTGACGTGTCTGAGGGGGTGGACATCTACCGAATAGCTGGTAGGAAGCCAGACAGCTACAGGAAAGAAAACAAGAAACACATGATTTTAATGTCATGCAAACAATACAAGGCTAATACCATCAGTAAATGTAATGCATTTTAATATGTTAACTGTTCTTTACATAGCATTATATATATGAAGAATGCTGATTAATGTTTATCATGACTAAATAAACAGGCTCTTGAATGACGACTGGGTTAAGTCAACTCATGTGTGGCAGTTTTAATAGATAATAATAAAACATACTCTTTATTACATGGCTGCTTTCTTGTATGTGATTATATTGGAGTGATTAGGGTTGAACTTGAAAGATATTGTGATAAAGAGTCACAATTTTAGTGTGAATTATCATTTTTCATTTCTTTTCCACTGGAAAAAATATTAAAATTATCATGTGCTGGTTGCTCTGGTCTGTATAAACAAACCCATACCCTTATGTCTAGAGAATTGATTTCAATGCCAGGGCATGTCTGTAACATTGCAGTGCTTCATTTCAAATGGTATCTTGTGATCAGAGCTGCAACGACTGACCAACTAATAAATCAGCTGTCAAATACTGAATCAATAGCCAACCTACTCTGATAAACAATTAATTGGTTGATGTAAAAAAAAAAAAAGTCAAAATTCTCTGATTCCAGCTTCTAAATCTTAGATTTTCCAGGTATTTTCCTCCTCTATGACAACACACTGACTATCTTTGGCTTGTAGACAAAACAAAACATTTAAGGACGCCACTTTGCACTTATTTCCTGACATTTTATCGACCAAACAATTGGTCCATTGATTGGTAAGATAACTGACAGATTAATCACCAGTGGAAATAATTGTTAGTTGCAGCTTTATTTGTGACATATTTTACCTCTGTCAAAAAAATTGCAGCTGATATTGCATTTGATTATAACGCAAGTGTGAAAATAGTTTCAATAGTACTATATTTCACATTTACACACGATACACTGAAGAAAAATCTGCATTAAAAGGAACCTGTGTAAAACTTGTGGTTTACAGGGATTTTGTTTTGTTTATTATTTAGCTTCCTTGTAAACAGAGTCTCTGTATTACTGACAAAACATATTTTGACAAACTGTCTTCCATCTTATGGCCTAGTATGTTTAAATGTAGTTTATAAGCCTCAGTATGAACCAGAAGTAACGGCCATTACATATACTGTATGTACATGACAGACATATGGAGCTGCGTTGAGTACAAGCAGCGTTACAACGCACATCTACCGTTAAATACATACATTACGAACATACATAACAAACAGCGCGATACAGATTAGCTTTATAACTAGACTAGCGTTAGCGGTGCGTGTTTCCTAACAGTCCCCGTACAGTTAGCTCGATAACAACCAGTCGGAAGAACCAACTCTGATTGGATCATGGCTTCCCCAAAACTGGTGGCCATCGCGGATGTGCACACAAAAATCAAAGTTAAGATGAAAGTCAAGCTCCTGACGTGACCTTGTCGACATTTCAAGAGCCGCAATTTAACTTTAGCGATACGTTAAGAAGCACACGGCGTAAACAAGACAAATAATTAGGACGTTTTAGGCTGTCCGCTGCGCTCGACCGTTGGAGAAGTTAGCTAACAGCTAACTAGCTGACGTTAGCTAGCACAGCTTGCTAGCTAGTCCGAGCGGCGCTGGGTTCAGACTCTTAACTGGTGAACTGTCAGAAAGTTTGGACAGTTAGCAGAGCACAGAGTAGTTACATGTCAGTATTCATCAAATACGAAGCGCCGTTGGTCGTTTTACCTTTCGGCCGAACTGAAACTGCACACAATTAGATGGAATTATTATAATGTTTCTTCAAAATATGACTGCTGTCCATAAGTTCACTCCCCCTCGGTGTTGTTTTGCTGACATATTTAGAGCGTTCTTGAGTCGCCATTACTGATTTGTCATTGTCAGCGGAAGTCCCGCCTACCTGCTCCGTGATTGGCTGAATCCATGTCAATCATTTTATTGAGTTGTTTGGGCGTGTGACTGCTCTGTAACTATTGCTGCAACTTTCTACATGACCATAACTGTGAAGGGAGGATTCAGTTAATGCAAAACTTTATTACAAACTTAGAGATCTTGTTTTGAGCTTCGAGAGGTGTCGAAGCACTGGGGGCTCTACATTTTATCCTGACTATTTTCAAGTTATAAGCAAATTAAGTTTGAGACTCTTTCTTTCTATGCTTTTCCCATGTTTCACTTTAATATCACATTACGTGCAGGCCAGCTAGATCAGTGGTTCTCAAACTGTGTGCTTTGGACTTATTTATTAAGATTTACATTAATAAACCCCACATATATAAGTGATTTGAGTTCCTTCCTTAAAATCAGGTGTTATTGGTGGCGTTGTTTTTTATTTCAATAGGTCCCTCCAGTTGTACTTCCTGCCTCATAGCAGTTATTTTACAGCTGCATTCAATTGTATGCAACTGCAGTTTGACATTCAAAACCTACAAGAAGCCTATAAAATAAGATGCATTTTAGTAGATTAAACTATAAATCTGTATTTATAGTAGTATAATAATAACCCAGATATATAATTCTGCGGCTTCATAATGATCACTTTTACTTTGAAAACATTGAGTACATGCTTTCTTTTTTTGCATGTTTTTATATTGTAGTGTAGCTACTTTTACTGAATCAAAAGATCTGAGAACTTCTTCCACTCCTGTTAGGTGTTGTCGCGTAACCATTATGCAAAAAGCAATCAGTTTGTTAAAAGAGCTAAACATGACTAAAAACCAATATGCAAAATGTGTGAATTTAAATAAATAATAAATGTTAAATATGCAATTGTTAATCAATCGTTCAAATCGAATGACTACTTATTTTTGTATTTCTGGTTGTGATTAAGGAGGAACTACGGATACTCCTACTATATCACCTTTTATGATGTATTTTAGTGAAGAAAAGTGCATCTGTAAAGTTTCCATTTGAAGTGGTGAAGCTACAGTCAATATCATCTAACTAGTTTTAGTGATAGTGTTTTGCATAAGATACTGTTGTAACTTTAAAGCTGCTTATTTAAAGGGAAATCAGAAGACAAGAGTGTTCTACAATCCATGTGCTCTTCTGTGCAGTCTGTAAAGTGAACACAAGATGGAAGCAGTGTCCAGCAGTTGCCTCGGTGAACCAGCCTCTGCAGCTCTGGGCCATAATACAGCAGCACCTGTGAGTAACTACATGCATGTCACTTCTAAACAAACATGTCAAGTCCAGAGTGACTGAGTGCTAAATCCCACATTTAAATCATGGAGTCTGATGATAGCACAGTGGAGTGTCAAAGGCAAGCCATGCAAATACCGCACAGGTTTAGCAAAGCTCCATTTGCATCCTTCTGATATCAGAAACTGTGTTTTGTTTTCATTATGAAAGATTAAGCTGTTTTCACTGTACATTTGCTTGTTTAAACTCAGTGGAGATATTATTTTTTCTATGCTGTTTTCTCTACATAGTACAGTCCACAATTTGTCTGCATTTACATCAAGTGTAGCTTATCCAAATGAACTAAAATAACTATTAGAACTACAGGAGTGAAATATGTTAATGTAGTTAAAATGTTTCACTGGGATTATTCTTAGACCTACTTTTTTTTTTTTTACAAACTGGGTCTTTTCCAAAATCACTTGAGGAAATAAATTATTTCAACGAGCTGCTGGCTTTTTTTGCACACACCCAAACACCACTGGAGAATACAATGTGGAACTGGCAGGCTGCAGCTTTAGTTAAAAGCAGAAATGTGCATGTGCTGCAGAAAATAGGCCATCTTGATCTATTCTTAATAAAATAAAATAATGCGTGCACAAAGACTGTTTTAAGACCCTTTTTAGATTTAGACCTTGAATCACTATTATTCAAAACTCAGCAGACAGAATTTTAAACCTGAATTTCCCTAGGTACATGCTAGCTGTCTGTCCCTGAGCGATGACATTTTGATGACCTTGGAAGACATTCAAAGTCCCGACCGCCATCATTTGAATAGCCCATACCTCACCGATCAATAAGCAAAGCTGCTCATTTCAACTCTCATCTTGACTTCCCCTCCTTAACAATTCTGTCCTTCCTTACATCTCCTCATAAAGGATGTACACAAGGTTCCTGAATGTAAATTTTTACCCAAATACACAAATCTAATCAACTCTGTGGTCAAAGCCACCGCCCCCTTCAGATTCACCGAGCCAGGAAAGGGTTTGGCCGCAGTCATTTGTCAGTGAAAGGACTAGTGGTTGTGGCTTCCATTCACCTTGAAAACCTCCGTAAAAGAAAGGCTCGCTGGCATGACCTTTTATTCAAAGTCTACAGGTTTTTAAATGGTCGGGTTGGACAATGGCACGTTCTATTACACATGCAAAGGAGGTCATTTTTCTTCCTCCGTTCCTTTGATGAATCCCTTTTTGCTTTATTTGTCTATTTAAAGGCAAAATTAAGTAATTTTAATTTGAATCAAGAACTCCATACCAAGAGACAACATTGGCTTTATGAGCCTGTCATTTGCATTTTGATGCTATTTTATTTTTTAAACGCCAGTTCAGTTCAGTCAAATGATATTGGATATTGAATGAACGTGGACTGTTTGTTGTTTATTGTGTAGTATTTATGTGTCTGCACTTTGAAGGGGCAGCTCTCTATCTCGTTAAATGTTATGTAATAACAATAAAGGCATTCTATTCTATTCTATTCTATTCTATTCTATGTATTAGACAATTTATTTGTTATTTTATCAATATACAAATAGCTTTAAAAGTTGTTCATATCAACTTTGAACTGAGAAAGACTTATTTCTGGTATTATTTACAAACTAAAGTTAGAAAACCTGATTGCTCTGAGAGACTTTTAATGTCTTCATGCTGGTATTTTTTAATAATAGTTAGGGTTAGATATTAAATAAATAGCAATTTCTTATAGTCAAGATAGGAATGCAAGTATTTTTTCTAATTTATTTTAGAAAAAAACATTTAGATTTTATCCTAAATGTAAATATCATTATAGAACCCATATTTTGGGTTATTTTATGTGAACACATGACTTCAATGGAATAAATGACTTTCTTTATGGTGGTTTGTGGACAGAAGGGTTTAATCCATATATTAAGTTCTATAGGATTAAAACAATAATTATTTTTATGTTATTATTTGGTTTATTTGAGAGGAACATTGCTGAGAAAAAGAATGAGTAAACCAGACTCTGCCGAAAATCTAATTCAGTGTCTGACCAGATGTTAAAAACACCATAGAATATGATAAAACAATGGATCTTATATGATATAATCTCTATACACAATGTAATAAAAATGCATGATGTAAACATCCACTATTAATACCACATTATAACACTTGGTAGATAGAATCCATACAATAAGAATAAATACATCCTTATCGCTGTATAAACAAAAGAACAAGATAACTCAGACACATTACTGTAAGTCTAGTGGCAACCTTACCTTGCTGTTTTTTTACTGTAAGTAACCACAAAACACAAAAAAATTATGTTTTGAAAAGACCAAGAATATATGTCATAAAAATGCCTATAATATAGACATTTTTGGCACAAGTTCTAATGCATTATTTAACAAAAAAGTTGATTAAACTGATAAACAGTGTATTATTAATGTTAATCTATTATAGTTGTATTTAATTATATTTAGACATGGATGCATTGAAGCTGCGTGAATTCTATCTTTTTTTAAATACCCTCATTAATTAAATGTCACCTCCTGATATATTTACTCACAGACAACAGACAGACACACACTTACATGCAGTGTGTTTGTATCGACAGGTGTGTGCAAACAAAGGGTGTGTTATAATTAGTTTTACATGAACCACATTTGGCAGCGAGCTGTTTGCTTTTTCTCTGTGTTATGTGAGAGTTCCATTTGAATAACCAGTGCTTACATTGTGGTGCACTTATTTTATTTCTAAGTCCGATGATGACTGTTTAAACAGCAGAGACAGGCTGCACCGGAATAATAAAGCGGCCATATTTATCACCAGTATGTACATGCTGACAAATGTCCTTTATAGTGTGTCACAGTTTACACTGGTGGATTTGTTACTACTTGTGTTTCCACAGTCACAGCTCCAAACTGTTTTTATTCCAGTAAATACTACATGCAAGTTATTGTTGATATTGGCAGCAGGAAGAACTTTATTATTTTTTCCAAGCTCTTCTTTTGTCTTGCTTTTCTCCAGTTTTTCCTTGTTTTCTGTATTTTGCTTTTCTCCAATAATGGTGTTCTTTCTCTTCATATTTTTTCAGTTTCTCCTTTTCATTGGGGTTTTTTGGTTTGTTTTTAAAATGCAAATTATATTCCAAATTGCGTCTCTACATTTTATAAAGCCTCAATTTTATTCATGCATCTTTGTTGCCATTAAGCTAACAGCTAACACCACAGCCAGCCTGCTGCCTGGCTAACACATAGCTAGCCACAATAGCTCTCCAAGCTTCTTTGTATTTTCGCTTTACGTAATTCACTCTAGCATTTTATTCTCAGTAATGTAGATTTCATTCAATAAAGACTTACTGAATAAGAAAAAAGCCAGCAGATAATTTCCAACAATGACTTTCTAACTGCCAGTTAGCAGAACCTGCTAGCCGCTAGCTAACAACTGATTTTAGCAACAGCTAACCTCCAGTTAGCAAGATAGTTAACTAAGTTACAAATAGGATTATAGTTTATATTTTATTTAAAATGTGTTTGTAAACTACTACTGATTGTTGTTTAATAATGTTTGCTTATCTTTCGTAGTTCCTCCAATGTTTAGACTCAGAGGAGTTTAAACAAGCTAAAGATTGATGTTGTAGCCAGTAAGCTAACTGCAAACACTACAGCTAGCCTGGCTAGCACATAGCTAGCCAATAGCTGTCCTAGCTTCTGTATATTTTCTCTTTTACTAGTCCTTTTAATATCAAATAACAGTTTATATTAAAGATTGGAGAAGGACAAAACTACCAAGCAGTTACAGGCAACTGACAGGAAGACAGTTAGCTCTGTAACAAATGGGATTATATTTCATACATTGTACTTAAAAGCTTTGTTTTAGTACTATTGACTGTTGTTGAATTGTTTTTAGCAAATGTTTCATCTTTTATGAATTAATTTTGACTTTTAAAAGTTGATGGTGCAAAAAAAAGCTAGCAAGCTAGCTTCCACCATTTTGAATTTCTGTCATAGTAAGGAAAAGTACAGATAATAAATGATAATTATAATAAATAAAGGAAATTATTCTTTTTATTTTATTAATTACGTGTTTTCTTTCACATAGTAAAATGTCACACATTTTAAGAAAAAAAATCACAGGTCAAAGGTCACCATGGCATCTCTTTTCTACCCTTCTTTTTCTTCTTTTTTAGCTTCATATTCTTTCACTTCTTATCAGTTATCATCATCTTTTTTTAGTACTATTCAACTTTCATCACATAATATCAGTATAAGGTAGTATAGTACTCTCTATCACCCTTGATGTTCTCTAATGTATTACTCATCCTTAGAAGTTATTGGGTATAACATTACAAGAGTAATCCTCATTCACACAGACTGCTGAAAAAAAGCAGCGTTTATTGTCTGGATGGTTGAACTTTAAATCTCAGAGGTGTCCAGTTTGGCCCCATCTGTTGTGTCATCTCATTAAATGATCTTTCTGAACTGTATTCTTGTCCAACTGCTCGGTTCTTTGTCCTCTGACCACTGTTTGTTATTTCCCTCTTCGAGTGCGTCTCATGAAAGGAAAACTTTTTAAGATTTACGGGCAGGTGCACGGTGCCCTCCTCCATCACTCCACCCTCGGTTTCTGGCTGACGGTGCTCAATTTGCGAGAGCAGCCTTTGAGCGTTCTCCTGGGACCGGCGTCTGGTCCGGAGCAATGGCGCTGAGATCTTTTTCCAAGATGGTGCAGGGGGCCAACAGGAGGCTGAGAAGAGAGGAAACGCTGTCAGAGGAAGCCTCTTTGTAGTTGCCTTTGTTGCAGGTGTTCTGCCATTCATTGTTAATATTACAACCTGCCTGACATCTGGTGGCCCGGGCCAGACCGGAGCAGCAGCATGATGATAGCCCAGCCTGATAATCTCCTCTGACAGATTACACATGAGCACAGATGCTGATTATCAACACATGATGTCTAATCATTCTGCACATAATGTTCAAATGTCAGCTTTGCTTTGTCCTCCAAATTGAACTACAATAGTTTGTCTGACCTCCAGAAGGACACACAAGCACTTTCTCATCTGGTGTCTTTAATAGCGCCTTAAAAATGCAAACAGTTTTTGGAAGATTTGGTTAAGTTTTTATGACAAAAATAAGTCAGTTAAAGTTTGAGTCAAGTCTTGAGTCAAAGTATTGCCACTATTTTGAATGGAATCGGCCCTGTTCTTCCTATATGATTAAATTGCATTCTTATTTACGTTTTGAGGCATTTCGATTTATTTTCCAGATTAAATTAGAGATTATAACTAGTAATAGCACATAAACATGTATTAATTTACATGTTAACCATAAACAAAACTGTAAATAATGCACACATAATTTGTTCGTTTGCAATGTGTGACCATAAAATTACACAGTTTTACCGTATTTAAATCAGCAAAAATATCATTATTTTACAGACATTTGTCATTATTTGGAAGAAAAAAAGTATGTATATTAACTACTGAAAAATAATCAATTTAATCTGTTATTTTACTTTTTGTTTTGTTTTGTTAAATTACACATAATATCTTGTAAAGACAAAAAAAAGTATTAATTCACAGATGGACTGTAAAAAAAAAAACTGGTCAAAACTTTACATTATGTCGACATCAAAAATCTGTATTTTTACAAATCATAGGTTTCTTTTAAAGTGTGTGACAATAAATTAGAAGTGTTTTATTGTATTAAAATCAACCAAAAATATAATTATTTTACAGATATTTGCCATTGTTTTAACAGGTTTTTTTTACAGTTTTTTTTTTTAACAATACAGTATTCCACCATTCTCTGGCATTTTTCTGGCACCCTTCCTGCCAGATTTTCACTTTTTTTTAATTAATTCATAATTTTTTTTACAGTGTGGACACTTTTCATTCTAAGAAATCAGCAAACAAAATGCTTTCAAACACACAGGAGTCTTTTTTGCTTAAAGAGAGTGGCTGTTAAGGTGCTAAATAACCTCTTTAATATGGTAAAGATGGTGGTTGTGGTTAAAAAGTGCAAATGTCGACTTTAGGAGAAAATAAACTAGGTAAACTGTCTCCTTCTGTCGACTTAGTGGCTTTATAATAACATCACACCTTGTCTTCATTTGCCCCAAATGGGAACAAAGTCATCACTCTGGAGGCTCACTTTGAAATACATTTAATAAATCAACATAATTGCACATAAAAATCCAAAACCCTAAACATGTATATTGGTAAAACCTTCCCAGAGCCCAGGAACACCATGCAGAGTGAAGGGCAAAGCAGGATCGCAGCGCACAAAGAGAAGAAAGTTCCACATCCGCAGCAGCGTAAGCCAAACATTAAAACATTTTACTGTAACTTTTTGAAGTGCAAATAAAGCAGAAACAGCTTGTGATACACGTCTGTTAATGGCCTCTGTAATTGAGCTGTGTCCTCATCTTTCGCCGCGGGTTGGAGTTGGATGAAACGGATGAAACAGGGCACAAGTGTTAGTTTGGCTCCTTCTACCCAAACCTGTTTCCAGCCCTCTCAGAGCCAGCATGTGTTTTGAACTTGTCACAGTGAATCTCTGCAGCTCGGAGGGGGGAGATGAAGTCAGGCCTGAATACCTGCCCACCATCGCTGAGCATCTGTGAGCTGTTAGGACCACTTCATCTTTACCACATGCACAGGAGTGGGGTTAGCGGTGTGAAGGTGTAAAGAAAGGTACGACATGTCTGAATGTATTTGTGAAGGAATGTGTCTGCTGATGGTCAGTTCTGAGGGAGGAAAAGGGGGATTTGTTCTTCTGAGGAGTGATATATTACAGTTTGTCATGTATGCTGGGACTAATTGCTTGTTTCCACTGGGAAAATTTAGCTTTGAGCCCAATTGATGGACGGTTTTAGCAAGTAAAGTAGTTGTTTTCTATCCCTATATCACCCAGAATGCCATCACTAAAGGACTTTATGATCTATAATTGGATACCATAACAAGTCAAGCAGGCAGTTGCTTCTTTTTTTAACGGTCAAATGTTTTCCTAAAGTTCCAATTAGAGACAAAAAGGACAAAAAAAATAGTTCACAGCTGTACTAATCGAAGATCTAAATGTATTTAAATGTATTTTACATGTGGAAGCCTTGTAGGTCTTTAAAAGAAAGAAAACAACTGTACATTATGGAGTGAAAAATAGAAAATAGTACTATAGACAATTTTTAAACTGTTATTTTACAGATTTTCCTTGTTTTGTAAAATTAGAGAGAGAGGTTTCTAGTGAAATTACATAAAAAATAAAGATTATTTTACATGTTGTCTGTAAAAAAAGGGGGAAAAAACAGGCCCAAACTGTAAAAAATAAAATAAAATTCACGTCAAAAATCAGTATTTTTACAAATAGTAATTTGTTCGTTTACAATGTGTGACCATAAAATTGTACAGTTTTACCATATTTAAATCAGCCAAAAATATTAATTTACAGATATTTGCCATTGTTTGGAAGAAAAAGTAACTACTTAACTACTGAAAAATAATAGTATAAATAAATTTTAAAGGTCAAATGTTTTCTTATAGTTCCAATTAGAGACAAACAGGAAATAAATGTACTAATTCATAATTCCTGAAGATAAACTAACGTACATCTTTTGCAGGAGATCTAAATGCATCACTTCAATATCTAAATGCACAGAAGTCCTGTGGGTCTTTAAAATAATAAAACTTCATGTCGATAGTGGATGTTGACTTTTCCCCACCATAGTTAAAAGTAAAGATGCTGCATTTATTTCCTCAGTACATCTACCTTTGTTACTTTCTTATTTCACAGTCTAACCAGATGCCACCTGCCTATTGTGTTTCAAAATGGAGGTGACTCATTTAGAGCTCCTGGAAGAGATCCAGTGTGCTTTAGAGCTAATTATATAATCTCACTGATTACTTTTAAGGCCTTTTAGTACGTAGAAGCTCAACAGAGGTGTTGAAAGGGCATAAAGCTTCTGCAAGGTTGGAGTCTCCATAATGCATTTTATTTGAAGTGTTGCAATAGAAACAGTTAATGGGAGCAGCTAAATTAGAAAGAGAGTTTTAAGCTCACTTAAAGTGGTTTTTGGACGATTTACAAAGAGTTCATGCACTTAATCCAAGATGGAGACACTTTTTCTGAATAAGTTGTGACCTGGTAATCATTGAACTCACATGACTGATCAGCTGTTTGTGCTTCTGTTATTGTCTTTGCCTTTAAACAACATAAAACATGGTTGACACCAGCTGACATGAAAAAATATGACTTCTCTCCATTTTCTTCTTGTAGATGGCAAAAGTTTTGTTTGCTTCTTCTTTTTCAAGTTTTTTTAGTGGTTGGTAAACAACTGGTTTTGTTATTGGCTATTTCTTCTCTGTTTATTACAGCAATGTATAACGTAGCCTATAGCGCCACCTACTGAATACATCGTGCAGTTTTGTTTATTGGCTAGAAAATCAGTTTTCTTGTTTCAAAAGTTTGCTTTGAATTCCATTGACAGTGATATGCAAACACAACTAGTGACATCTTTTAAGTTCCTTCTTAAAGCATGTTTTTATCGGAATCTTAACCTGACTTTATTTGAATTTTTACCATAAACTGTATATAAAAGATGAATGTAGCCAGTTTGGTGTCACCCATTGGTTTGTGAACTGTAATTCTGAGGCCTGAGTTTGGAATTTAACTGTCGCCATCTTGTTTTTTGCAGCCAGAAGTGACGAGCCCATTAGAAAATGAGTTTTCCATCACATGGTAGTGTAAAAAGTACCCTGCTTTATTGTCTATTTTACTCTAAATGGGACCATAATTCACAAAATAAACATCATACTGTATTCAAACAGTCTTTCAACTAGTGATTGAGACCATACAATTATTAGGAAAGTGTTTACTGAGGTAATAAATCAAGTGAGAAGTTGACTCATTTTCTCATAGACTTCTATACACTTAGACTTCTGTTTGCAATTCGAAGAGTCGCCCCCTGCTGGCTTTTAGAAAGAATGCAGGTTTAAGGCTGTTCTGCATTGGCGTCAAGTTTCAGATCCACAGGTCCATCTTTTAGAAACAATCTGTGGATTTTACTTTATTTTGCCATACTTTTCCAGACTGTAGCCTTTTAAACAATCTTTATTTGTTATCATTTCTGTATTTTACCTACATTTTTTGTGTCTCCTTTCTCCCTTTACGTTTCAACAGGTATCTCATGTCCTCACCAACCAGTGCCCAGTGTTTATAGTTTGACATTGATCAGTTTTCTCTTTGCCCACAATGATTTTGAATCTGCCTGAGATTTTTTCCTGTTAAATGGGAGTTTTTCCTCCCCATTGTCTCCAATTGCTGCTCAAAGGGAATTGTTGGGGTTCTCTCTATGTGTATGTCTTTGTTAAGAACTTCCTACATAAATAAAGTTCATTATGTGTCTGTTTACCACCAGGTTCTGTTCTTATAGACTGGTAGAGCTATGCACACTGTTCCTCGTGGTCTTGAATTTGAAGTTAATCTGTCTTTGTATTAATTGGAAGTTACAGGTCGCGACTTAGAAACAGAGCAGCACATAACATCCAGTGAACCCTCATCACACCTTCAGACATTATCAGCCCGTTAAATAGCCGTTATCATTTCACATCGTTCCTAAACATATGAGTCAGCAGGGACCTCCTCCACCTTCTAGCAGCTCTGTAGGCATGTTATCATCCATTCTGATCATTTATAAACTGAAAGTAGCCCAGATAACGTAGGCGGACTCTGGCAGTCAAGTGAATAAATGCATGTAAACACTCAAGCAGAGTCATCACCCTGAAAATAGAGTTTTGTAAAGTGATAACTAAACCATGATCCTTTTTTTTTTTTTAGGTATATTTGGCTCCTAAACTTAACCAAACACCGACTGAAAATGCAAGTAATCAGTAAGTGAAAGTGAAAGTTAAAGTGAGACTCAAGTGAAAAAATAAAACAATAATTGTGGGCTAAGACGGCTCTTAAACTCAAGTCTCATGGGAGAAAGTCTTCCGATTACCCCTCCAGCCTCCAAATGTGGATTTATGTTCTCCCTTGTAACTGCAAAATGCGTCTCCAGAGCCTTTAAATGAGGCGATAACAGAGTTTTATTCATTGAGGTGACAACACACTACTGAGGCTACTAGAAGGCCGAGAAGGTCCCGAGTGTACTGTAAAAAAAAAAAAAAAAGAAGGAAAAATCTGGGGGGGAAAGCTTTAAGAAAAGACAGAATACTGTAAGTTTAAAAAACTGTAAAAATAAACAAATGAATAAATAAATGAGTGAAAATAACGGCAAACATCCCTAAAATAATTATATGTTTTAGCAGTAAAACAGTGTCATTTTACAGTAGCACATGAAGAAAAAATACCTTAAAAATATTAACATTGTTTACAGTTTGGGCCTTTTTTTTTTATAGTCAATATGTTTTTTATTTTGTTAATTTTTCTGATTTTACTAGATAGTAACTGTAATTGAACAAAACAGGGGAAATCTGTAAAATAACAGTCAATTA
>OMNN01063114.1:1408-16357 GCA_900302755.1 Chromis chromis | reverse complement strand
CATTACAAAGCAGATTATGTCAAACTAAGAGGCTTTCTGCTGGACCTGCTCAGCTCTTCACTGCCTCCGAGTGTTTGCGTCGTCATGCTATTCAGGAAGATTTAATCAGCCACCGTGCACACTCCAACTTTAAAACCCTTCCCTGTCTTTCTTACTTATTTCCCTTGTGCTCTACCTTTTTTTCAAATTTGACCCAGTGCACACCATCACAAGCAGACGCGCCTCTTTTCCTGACAAATCCTTTGCAATCTGTTGTCGGGAACATTTTGTCCAATTAAACATGCACACAGCTACTGAGATAAATGTGATCCTGATTGAGAGGAGAGTCTTTCTGATGCTATAACCAAGAGTCAATGAGGCCAATTTGTTCCAAACTCTACATTATGATAGGTTGAGGACTCAGTTTCTACCTTTTTTTTTGTTTTTAAATGACCTGACATTTGATCCAGTGTCAAAATAGCTGCCATAATCCTTCCTTTCACCGACATGTTGCCAAGTCTTGGGGAAAAATACTCACCATGCCTCGGGCACACACACCTGCAAGGCTTTCTCAGAAAACAAATAGCCCTTGGGCATAAATTTCAGCTTTTTATCCAACTGTAGTTTAAAGTAAATGTATTTTAAAATGCATGATTTAAAACTTGCTGTCTCCGGGAATGCATTTATACAAAAATAATGGGTATACCTGTAGGACATTGTCAGTTTAGGCTCATTAATTAAAACACCATTCATATACAAAGTCAGGTGATCATGCTCCGAAGATGTTAATCACCATGGCGACTAGAAATGAGTACATGCCACCAATCTACAGCTGCTGAGAGTACTATCTTCTAAAATAATGACTCCATTAATTACCGGGCGATGTTATTGCGCGACGGTGCTCGGCTCTGCACCGCGCTAATTGAATGTACCAATAATGGATTTACAGCGAAGTCGAAATGCTCTCCGAGCTGTCTGATTCGAGCCTGTCGTGTTCACCTAAATCAAGTCCAATCGAGTGTCAGGCGCTGTTTTCGGGAAGACGGAGTGGAGATGAGAGAGAGAGAGGGGAAGGGAAGGGAGTGCAAAGATAGATGGGAGTAAAGTCAAACTAATGATGGAGTGTAAAACAGGCCATCTATGTTTGATGAACGTTAGCTGAGAGAATGGAAAGTGAGATGAAACAAAAGATGAAAAGGAGAGTGCGAATACACAGTGAGAATGGGGTGATTAAGCAGATGAGATAACAACACAGACGCACAAGAGCAGCGAGTTCAGATAAACAAGACAGTTGTGCCCTGCTTGTCGGCCCACCCAGCAGCTGATGTTTGCCACTATTCATTAAACATGGAAACATCTGCTTTCTGTTCAACTTGTGTTGGAGTAGAAGCTATTTTCTGAGCTAATAAACATCCAATTAATTGTGAAATGGCCAATAAATTAAACAGTATGACGAATATAACTGTTAGTCGCAGCTGTACTCTAGTACAATACAGTGCCTGTGTGGTGACAATAGATTGGGGTATGTGATAGTTGAACATGGTGTTCCAAACCCATGCATTGATCAGCTGCTGTGACACTTTGCTGGAAAGATTAACGACAAGATTTGAGACTAAAGTGTGGTAAAGAAAGTTGTGTAGGGTTGTGTGTTGGACTATTTCTTAGGGTACAATAACTTTATGAAATCTAAAGCTAAATCTGAAAGCCAAATTTACACAAATAAAAGTATGCTGAGTGATGGTAACAGTTCAGCCTGTTATCACCAGAAAGAGAGTCTGCACCAGCCTTTGTGTGCACCCCAGCATCAAGTACATCAGTACTTGGAGCAGGCCACCAGGAGACCACAAAGCCCAATGTGAACAGGCTACCATCAGTCCCAGCTCACCATAGCCTCCACCAGGACAGGTCTACATGGACAGGGGCAATAAGAAGCCCATTTGGCTGCAGACTAATGCACACTGAGCAACAGAGGGCAAATGGGGCTCAATTTTTAAAGGATATGATTTGAGGCAGGAAAAGAGTACGCTTGGGGTTTGGTAATGCAACTGAAATGTTCTTATTGCTATCGCAGGAGTGTCTATTCCTGGTAGATATTGCTATTGTTTTATCACTCAGTCCTGCTTTCTGTTGTTTGTAAGCTGATTTATGCTCGTATACTGCACCGATGATGGAAATTTGAGATTATATCTTCAGAAATAAAAGTCAAACATGTGCCTTATGTGTGCATATGTGTGTGTCAGTTATGACTCAAGTACAAGTTCTGATGTTGACTGTGTGGCGAATCATTTTAAAGTACATTGTAACCAAGATCCTGTTGTCTTACTGGTAAAAGACCAGCATGCATCTGCTCTCCTGACCTCAGTCAGTCAGTGTCTTTGCCTCATACCTCTCCTTTGGTCCCCCCTCTTGCAACTCTTCCATGCTCCCAGGAGAGGGATGTCTCGAAATATTCAGGATACATAGTGAGTCTTGGAGGTACTGATAAGCAGATTAGCTGTTTTCATTGGGGTTTAGCATTCTTTCGTCCATGCAGAATACATTATGTGGCCTTACTGGCTGTTTTAGAGTACAATTAGTACAATCAAGACAATTGTGTAATGCTCTTATCCTCAATTTGTATCTATGCAAAGTTTCATTCTCTGCTTTGAATCCACCATGAAGTCAGTTTAACTATTACACAGCCTGTTCAGCAGCACATTGTTCCTGGTGTGAAAGGTGTGCTAGATGCTGTCTTCACAGTCATTAGTGCTTCGGTGCAGGCGCTAATGGAGTGGCTAGCCCGCTGCGTCTCTACAGGCCTTGGTTAAAAGCTTCTGCTGTTTTTAATGTCCTCCAACTTTTTTTTTCATTTCACCATTCACGTCGTTCTCTCATCTCTCTCGTTTCCTGCAACTGGAAGGGCCTAGTTTTCTCCCAACGCGTCCTCTGTGCAATTAGACTCGCAGCCTCCACCCTTTCCGTCTTTTCCCCTCCTGTCCGTCAGCTTATGGCCCGATCGATCACCGTGGGTGTGTAAGATGCGATGCAAGCTTTCTGCTGTCTCCACTCACTCACACGGAGATGAATGTTAATCAATTCGACGCACGGTGGAGGAAATGCATCAAAACCCACCGCGCCATCACCATTTGGGATGTGTATAATCTTTTTTCAATATATACCTGCACGTTTACATGCAGTGATCTTATTGTTGCAACACATCTCAGTCAGATAGTGATGCAGTTTAATATACTGCTACCACACAACAGTGTAAGTTTAGTACCACACCTACTAGCTGGTGGTCTTTGAATGGGATAAGCAAATTGAATAAGCAAAAATCCCCCAGATTTCCAGTGTCCAGCTTCTTTTCTTTCGTAGTTTAATTACTTTAGTCTGTTTTATATATTGTAAATTCAGTTTCTAGGGTTTTGAATAGGGTGGCCACCAACTCCTATTGTTAGATCAGTTAATTGATTGACTGCTTTACTGATTTTTACAGGAACAGTGCATGTCCAAATAAGCCCAGTGTGCATTAACTGGCAACATTAATTAAAGCAGAATAAGCCAAGCTTCTAGCCTACAGATAGTTTCAAACACACATTCAACGGTAAGGTAGCTGGCAGACTTTATAGCTCTATGATTGTATTTAGCAGCTACAAGGACGAATGATATGAAAAAGCTCCATGTTCAATGAATAGACAAGATTCTTCAGGTAAATAGATGAAGGCCTGATTAAAAGAAAACCCTGATCATAAGTCGCCCGTCCTTTTCCAGCTTTTATGCTGGGAAAAATACTTTCTGTAGCCACTAATTGACCTGCTGGTTAAGATTTCTTGAGATCCTGATACCCCAAAGACTACATAGTAAACATCCTTGAAGCCTTTTCTCTGGTAAAAGAGTTTTTTTTCCCACCAGAAACATCTGTTGTAGCTTGTCGTTTCAGTCTGATACTCATACACTCCCCTGTCAAACTCTTAGAAGCGGTCAGAGTTTTTTTTATCGTTTCTTTTTTTTTTTCTGGTATTTTTTTCGAGCTCCCCATCATGACTTTCTGTGACAGCAGTGATTCTTGGCAGTATGACAGATGATTCGATTTTTTTCTGCCGCAAAGATGTCAGAGGATGATTAAAGGTTACCCTCGGTTAAATGTCAACTTTTAGGGCTGACTAACTGCTGCAGACACGCTGTAAACAGACTTTGAGAAAACTTGGTTGAAGGGAGTTTTTTAACATGGCCTTTGCTTGTGGCTGCTTTACCAAGAAGATGACTAAATGTTCACTGTTAGTCCCAACTGTGTTTCACATCCAAAAGCTGAGTTTTATTGGGTATTAAAAAAGGTGGCAACCTACAGCTACTGCTGCCGAGGCTGTAGGTTACAATCTAGACATTTTCAGTATGTCTTGGGGGCAGAATATGCAATTTGTAGTTTATGGCGTGAAACTGTAATGCCTTGTAAATCCGAGACACAGACAGGTTTTGTCTGTACAATAATCTCTTTCATTATGCTCATTTTTCTTTTTCTACTTCTAGAAGTTCTTGATCTTTCTATCTCCATTTCTCATTCATAGTCCTTTTTTTTCACATCTTTCTCCATTTTCCTTCTTTGGGGTTTGATCCATTATAGATCAGTGATAAAGTCTAGATTCCCCAGTCCCAATACGAGTCAATGCCTCACCTGCTCTGCTCTTCCTAAGCATCAGTCTGAAGAAGATCAATCTCCATAAGTCAGTCAAACAGCCCTCCAGGGTACATTTCCACTGAGCACCAAAGACCCAAGAAGCTCGCAGACATTTTAGTCCACCGTCTCTGTCGCATTTAGCAGCTCTCATTTATCTGAATCTGTCTCCCCTCACGGGCGAAGACAATATTTTCACCCAGTGTGAATTTATTGTAGAGGCCCCATTTTTTGATTTGATCTTTTAATCAAAGCAGAGGTGACAGCATGAATGTCATCACACAGCGGGAACAAAAGTGGCAATGACTGCTGCAGTATGGCCCGGGTCATTAATAGATGCTAATATAATCTAAAAAGTAGAGGACACAAAGTGAAACTCGAGAGAAATGACTTGGAGTCGTGTTTGATGCAGACACCTTTCAGCTTCATTAACTGGCGCTATTACAACTCGCGCCTCTGTGGATCAGTGCTCATGTCTCTGGGCCATCATTAATATCACAGCACAGGTTTTACAAAGGTATTAAGAGATTACTGTGGCAGAATGGATCTCATTTTACAAGTGCTCATGGAAAATGGATTTATCCCTTTATTCTCCTCGTTCAGTCCTTGTCATTACTGCGAATTCCAGGGCGATGAAAATCAAAGAGGGTTATATTTATCCAGCTTACTAAGTCAGATGCTCAGTTAACTTTTTGACTTATTCGTCAAGCAAAAGTACCAACCTTTCTTTCGTCCAGGCTTCTTAAACATAAGGATTTTCTCAATTTTTCTGCATTCTAAATTTCTGTCTTTTGTGCTAATGATCTTAACAAACTATTTACTGTATTTAGAGATGGACAAATCCTCCATATCACCCACAAATTTCCTGAACAGTGATTTTGAATCTCATTGTGGTGTCACCATCTTGGCGGTGCCTGATTCCTCTTAACTTCTGGCTTATCCAAGGAGGTGGAGTTGACATCCTATGATTGTACCAACCTGTCACTCAAAGCAGCCACGCCCTTTATTATCCATAACTTTAAGCCTTAATACAATTTTAAACAGTGGATTAAATAGTAGTTGACCCCCTGTACACTTGTCATGATTAGGGAAATTAGCTATTGAGACCAAAGCCATGTACTATACCAGGATGTAAATATGTTGATTTCTGCTGTAAAGTTGAGCATTTTAGCACTGGGGCCTATGGGGATTGACTCACTTTTGGAGCCAGCCTCAAGTGGCCATTTGAGGAACTGCAGTTTTTTGTTGGTTTCACTTTTCAGCCCTGGAAGTTGCTGCTTGCAAACAACAGGATAATTCATCACTACAGGTCTCTACTTTTGCATAAAAGTACTCGTGTGTTTTTTGTTGTTGTCATAAAATCCTTATCATAGCTGTTCATAGCTTTTTATGTCTAAATCAGGGGTTTGGATCCATCAACCAACTGCTGCATTTCCATCTCAGTGACTTTGAGATATTTTACAGTGACTGAACCACTGAGTTATCCTCTGGTAAAATATGCAAAAACTGTTTTCAACTAAAGCTCTGCAAAGGTTTGATCCTGACCTGATGAGAGAAATGCGGCAAGCATTATTCCACGCCGGGGTCGTCGTCGCTGTCGGCAAATATTTTAACGAGCGTCGCCGGTGAATCACAGGTGTAAAACAGGCCGCTTAAGATACACACAGATACTGATGCACCCCGGTAGATTCGCATTACACATAATGTGAGAGACAGTAAGGGCTAATGGGCCGCTGCAGAGTCAGATGAAATGCAGCATAGAGGACAGGACGCGACATCAACCAAATACAGCAGTGAGGCTAATGCAGCATCACATCATCACATCAGAGACGCATCAGAAGGACAGGATGAGTCATGAGATAGCTGGGGGTCAACAGACTGGATGCAGAAAACAACAGAATTCTTAACATTACAAATATATTTGGAAATCTGTGATGCCCCTGCACTCCCATGCAGTAACTGTTGGGCATTTTCATAAATCAGCTCAGTGAAATTGATAAAGGAGACCGGATTTGTCTTTGAGCGCCTGTCTGGATTTGATGAGGAGAAGAAAGAGGCCAAAAAACAAGATATATCAGAAAACTTTTCACACTAGACAGTAATTTATTGGCAGTAAAACGCATTCCACGCACTGTGACACCCCAGGCAGGACTGTGCATCTGTGGCAGCTCGCCAACCTGCAGCAAAACGATGCCATCGCCACCCCGCTGCCCGCTTGATGTAAGTTAGTTCGGGGCAATGTGCAACAGGCGATGGGAAAACAAATCAATCGACACCTGCTGTGATTATTCTCCTCTTTTCTTCTCCATGTCCTTCCTCTTTTGTCAGAGTTGCACTGTGACTCTATCGACGTTTAAAGCTTCTTCCGTCCTTGGCGTCGGGGGCAGGATGTGGGTGCCAAGCAGCAACAATGTCTGCGTTTTTAATGACCTCCTCTCACAGTAGCTAATGGAGCCCTGCAGTATCTTAGCAGATCTGAGCACCGAAATAACATCAAGATCAGGCTTCGCTGGAAGAAAAGAGCAGGAGAAAAGAACACATTGATTTTTTTTTATTTTTAAAAGATCACAGTGTTGAATTATTTATACATCTGAAACTTTTATTCCATACGCTGACATATTCTATATACATGCCACCTACATCTAGTGAGAGTTTCCCACCTTGACATCCACCTCTGGGCTGCAGAGAAAAGAGCTGTGACCTGTCAAGGTGGTGCACAATGTCCCATATGGACTCTTGTCAGCTTGAAAGTCTCAGTGCCCCCTGTGGTGCTTCCTCCTGGGATTACCTGGGATTCACCAGACTGTCAGAGTCCAGAACTACTGGCTTCTGTCACCAACTGTAACACTGAAATACAGTGTCCTCGCCTGTATCTCCACAAATTTAAATTCCAATTGAAATTATTCAGACACATCTCTTGAGAGTGGATAGTTTTTTCCTTTTTCTGCTTTCATTTGTCCCATGATGCTTCAGTTTAACATACCAAAACAGCTCTCCTCCTGCTGCAAACAGTGGAGCTGTTTGCACAATTCATGTAGAGATTTTCTCGGGGAGGGAAAAAGTCCCATTTGGGATTATTTTGAGCTAAATGATGTAAATTCAGATCAGGCTGCTGGTGCATTTCATTTTGGTAGCTTGAAAACAAGTAGCTGAGAATGTCATGAAAAGTGTGATGGGAAATCTATTGAAATTAATTAGGAATTAATTAATTGATATATATATGAGTATAATAACTATGGTGTAGTTAAAGTTAGTAATGAGCCACTACTCAGGTAGAAGATAAAAGTTATGCAGCTAAAACACCTGGTTAGTCTTAGGGAGAGATACTGGCAACAGTTAAGGCAACACTAAGGATCTATAGTCCTAGTAGTGGCTCTGGGAGACAGAAATGGACTCAAGTACTGGATAAAATTAAGTTTTGACCAGATTATTCCCCATTTCAACCCAACTGGTCGAGGCAGATGGCCGCCTGCCCTGAGCCTTGTTCTGTCAGCCTTTTCTTTTTCCTTCCCATTAAAGGGGGCATTTTTTGGTTCCTTCCTTCCTTCTGTTGCAGACTACTTGCTCTAAGGGAATTTGGATTGTTGAGTTTTCCTCTCTAATTTTGTAAGGTCTTCACCTTACTATGTTAAGTGCTATGAGATGACATGTTGTGAATTGGCGCTATATAAGTAAGACTGAATTGCATTGAAATGAATGACGGCAGTGTACAGGATGTCTTGAAATCACTAAAGAAGTGTCTCAACAAAGACAAAGATTTATCTTCCAATGGCCACTATGATTACATGTACCAACGTTTATGGCAGTCCATCCAACAGTAATTTTGCTATTTCAGTTGCAAAGAAGTGATGGACTGACCAATCAATTTTGCCATTCCTAGAGAGATTCCAATTCTAGTTTCCTGCAATAAAGCATGATGTACTTCATGCCCATCCTCCACCCCAACCTCCACACCCTTCTGGCCACCACACTATCCTAAACACTGGCGCTAGACATAAATTATGAGGCAAAGAATTGTATTGCACCATTCTTAAGGATACTTAGGGATAACCTTAACTCAAAGAACATCATTTACTAGTATTGCTAATATGCCACAGCTAGTTTCTGTCTTTGCATTGCATTTGAATGAGATGATAAATGAGATCTTGAGTCATATCTGTTGTGTGTGTTGTGTAGGTTTTGACTTTACACCATGTTGCAACTTATGCATGCATCTATGTAAAGCAATATAAATGCCCACGGCTGCGTTGTAACTGTCAAAACCAATGTAAACAAATCACGACGCTCATGAATAATCTCGTCAATGTCGATACAGAGGGCTGGAACAGCTGATGCAAATGTTTAAAATAGATACATGGCATCCATCAACACTCACTCTTCGATGCTCGCAGCTGATTGAAGATGGCCTTGTTAATTTTCACTGCTGAGTTCCATGCCATGGAACTGACATTTGCTTCACTTGATGGTAGGGCAAATTGCGGAGGCAGGAGAATCACTGCTGCAAGCAAGAATGTACCCAATCCAACCAGTTCCCACTGCAAGTTGACTCTGCAGGGATCAGTGCTGTGCTTATTTTAGGAATCCAACAACTGATAAAAAGGAGCAAATCCTTTCAAAGTTAGGGGAGACGCTGTAGCAGTTCTCTAAAGGGCCAGGCAGAGAAGTGCAGGAGCTTACTGTAAAACAAAATGTCCTTAGGGATCTCCAATAGATAATAATAGCAGAAGCTTGGAGAGTGAGTTATATGGAAGTACATGTGTTTTATTTTTAAATGAAATATCTCAAAGAATGGTAAAATCCAGTGCTGATTTTGCCAGTTTTACTTTGTTTAATAGAAAACTTTACCCTGTTTTGCGTATGTTGAAGTGACAGAGAGGAAGGGGCAGTGGCTGAAGCAAAAAGAGAACGTCTTCAGAGAGCAGAAGCAGATAAAGCGGTTGTCAGAATGACTAATTTCCCTTATGAAATCCATCCTGTAAGACCTCCTGGAATAGAGACTTTATTGCATGGTGGGTTATCATTACACGCTCACTATAGATAGCCGTGGAATCCCTTATAGGCCTCGCTAGCCTACTTCTCAGCTCATCAGAAAATGCGACTGGAGATTTGAGCGGATCCCTCCGATGGGTTGACCTCTGACCTGCTTGTTTATACCTTCGTAGGACATGTCGGATTTTTCTCATTGGATTACCGCCCTATAGTTTTATGTGGGTTTGAATGTGACCTTGAAGCTAGGCGGTATTGTTTTGGCCCCCAGTTGAGGTAAACCTGCATTGTATAGCAGCTCAGGGATGCTAGAGGGGTAAATCCGCCATAGTTGGTATATTTGTTTTCCTTGTAAATCCTCACCGTACTCTGACTGTTAATGCCCATGTCCTGTCCTTGAATGCAGGTTGTGTTGTTTAAGTAGATATATTTCTGCATGTAGTGGATTGTAGCAGGGCAGTACTCCAAGCGCTCCCCCCCTCTGGAGTCAGAGTAGTTCCACTTAGCCGCTCTTCTTCCTTCCACTCAGCAATCGATTCCTCCCTGCGGCCGGACTCTGCACCCTCTCTTTCAACCCCTACATCATCCCAAAAGACTGACTGTAGGAATGAAAGGGGAAGGGGGAGAGACAGTGAGACAAAGAAAAGATGAGCGTAAACAAAGAAACATGGTTTTCATCATCTGTCGCCATTTATTATTCATTCAATCCACAAAAATCTAGAATCAGAATTCTAATTTGTGTTCAAGTTTGAGTAGCAAAACAGTGCTGATGAGTATTTAAGTTGACAGAAGTGAATGTTGCGTGATTTGATTCAAGTTTGTAATGATTTGAACGCTGTAGAGGACAAGTTAGAGAAGCAAAATATTCCATGCAGCGCACTTTCCACATAAATTAAGCAAAATATCAGATGCTACAATGATTGATCAGTTAGTCAATCAACTGTACAACATTTGACAATTATTTGGTGCTATTTAAATATCTTATTGTAAGTGTGAGGGTGGGTTTTTTAGGACTCCAGAATGAGGCAGACAATGAATCATATCCACACACATTGCAGACCGATGGATCATTGTTTTGGCTCTGTGCTCACTTCTAATCACCTTCAAACTCTTTAGAGTCCGAATCCTCGCCGGTACACAACAGCAGACAGAACCCAGACAGCACAAACACACATCTCTCTCTCTCTCCACACACGCCTACCTGCCCTCTGACACACACCCGTTCTCCCGATCCATCCTTCCATACCTTAATGAGGAAGCTCATTATGGACAAACAAGCCGCTGCTCCTCTGAATAAACAACGAGGACAGCTCGGCCTGCTCAGCTGAGTGTGGAGCCGCAGGCTGAATATTTTATTGATTCTGCAAGTCCAGCTGTTGATCTGTCTTGTGTACCCGTGTCATTAATATAGTGTGTGCAGAACAAAGCTCTGTGTCCTATGAGTTCATCAGGTTGCAGTAATTGTTAAGTGGCTGCTTTGTTGCTCAGGGTCAAGACAGTGTGTTTACATTTAAATTAAGCTTGTGATCTCTGTCGCTGTGTGGTTGTTTTCTCTGGTCTTGTGCTGCAGATTTGCAGTGTTTGTTAAGAAAAGGAGTAACTTCATTGCTAACATCAATTAAAATCATTCACAATGCAACTGTGCCATCATTGATAAAATTATCTGTGCTTTGCTAGTGTTGACAAGTCATTAAAGGTGCTGTATATGACATTCAGAACCACTGGATGTCTCTAGAGCCACTGCATCTCAGAGCAAAACAAGTGGGCGCGATTGCTACTCCTTTCCCCACTCTTCATGCTCTGCTGCTCTGTTGTTTTTCAATACAGTTTGGGAGGTCACTCTCATTGTCAGTTTCTTTATAGATGCAAGGAAAAGTAGCCGTTTCAACGGGAAGGACTCACGTGCACCAGCTACCAAGATATAAAACAGACAAGCTTGTATTACAATAAACACAGAAAGAGTGTGATTTCATTCTCTGATAAGGATGCCATTACTTAACTGTATCTTTACAGGTGCAGTAAAACTAACACGAGAGTGAAGTAAAATCCTAAGACGAGTGCTAAAAAGGCAAAATAACAGAATAGAATAGAATAAAATCCTGCATCAGTGAATGTAGCATGGGTGTTTAGGAATACTGCAACTTATTTTCATTTACTTTTTATGTCGTATTTCTTTATTGTGTTTGCATATTTGGTAATTGAAAGATAATCCAGGAAGAAAGACAAAGTAGTATGATGTTTTTTGAGTTGTATCAGTGGTTTGAATCTTATTTTTATCACTCTGAACCCACCTATAAGCCTAATGTAAAAACTACATAGATTGTACGTATGGCACATTCCAAATGCACTCATGCATTTCATTTGCAGTCCATGTATAGTAGAGATGTGTGTGTGTGTGTGTAGAGCATTTTCCATCTTCCAGAAGGTTCAGTGATGCTGGAGAGGTCATTGCCCGCTCTACTTTTCCTTTTCTGTACCCTCTTTTGGTCATATGCCTGTCAGCCCCTTCCTTGGTCTTCATTTCTCTGCAGATTTGAGCACATAAATTCATATTTTTCTGACCCCGTGGCACATTTTATATATGGAACATGATTTCTGTCTGGCTGTGGGGTTACAGTTTAGATACATTCCATATGTTCCCTATATAGAACATATGTAAGTAAGCAGTGGCCATCATGTTGCTGTTTTTTTGTATATTCTGTAGGCTGTGATCAGGTTCTTGTTTTCCTTATTGTTTCTTCTTCTTCGCCTGGTTTTCATTCAATAAATAGGGGAAGTGTTTGCTAAGGAAATGGAACCTCATAGACAAAAAAAAAAAGCCATTGTTTCAAAGTGAATGCTAAATTATGTGCCTTTTATTGGGAAACATTTCTATCAACAGTCCCTGGAGCCAAAAGGCTTTTCAAAACATACAGTTGGAAGAAAAAAGAAAAAAAAATCAAGAACCTCGGGGTGCAAAAAGCAATCTGAGAAAGAGAAAGGAGTCCTCCTAAATTGCAGAAATATATGTATTATAGTACCTTATGCTCTTCCAGTTCCTGTTAAAACTACAGTCTTATTTCCTGCCTTTTTAAAATGAAAACACTTATTCTTCCACAAACGTTGTCAGCGTGGAAAAACAAAAAAAGAGCATGCAGTGGCCATGTTTTCCTTTGGGGAGCCTGCACATAAACACGTGAATGAATTGGACTGGAAAAGGGTCGTCCAGGCTGAGGTGTGTTGAAGCCGAGGTCTTGCCATCTAATGAAGTTTCTCCCTCTAATGTAATTAATTACAGCACTTATCTGACCAGAGAAAACCCAGCTCGATGGATTATATTAGGATGCACCATCTTGGCCCTGGATGGCTGGCTGGGAAATGGATCATGATTATCTCGCAGTTAGAACAACAGAGACACACACAGGCCCATCGCCTCATATCAGATCAATTAGCAGCAAGGCTCCCGTTCCCTGAAATACTCAATTTCCATGAAGGCAGCAGCTTTCAAGCTACTTTGCTATCGAAAAACGAGCTACAGCTGCAGTTATTTAGATTTTGGATAAATAAGAAATGGCATGTCTTTGTAGCTGAATGTCAAATCAATAAATCAATCCTGTGTTTAAGTCCTTCTGGACCTGTTAATCTAATTCCACCCTGTTGTTTGATTTCATACAAAGTCAGTAGAAAGACACGAGTAGACATGAACAGAAGTGGAGTTGCTTTAAAAAAGTGCAAACTGAAGCATAGACCATCCGTGCGTGTTGAAAATGTTTCAACTAAAGCCAAAGAGATTCTCACTTCATGACTGTACAGACAACAAAAGAAGAGAACAGGGAGAAACTGGCCTAAATGAACGGTTACCTGGAGCTCCTAAAGTTTGAAATCAATTCAAGTCTGTGCTGACGTCTACACAGCTCTGAGTACAACTTCTCCAAGTGAGGTAAAAGTTTGCTTCATATTCAACTGGAATACACCTTAAATACACCTAAATGTAAAGTTCAAAGGAAATACTGAGTTCTAAACAAATATCACGTCATCAAATAACTGCTGAAGACGTGCAAAAAGACTGTTGAACCGTCTTTCATCATTTTTGTGTCTAGGATTTTTTGGCAGGTGAGGAATGATGGTTCAATAATACACCGAAGCTATACTTTTCACAATCCCCTCAACACTAAGGATCTAAAAATGATCTTTAACACAAGTTACTACACTTACTAAGACTACAGTTTGCTTGCTAGGATTGCAAATACACCTTCCTTGGATGCTGCAATTTGCAGAACCACTTGGTCTACTTATTTACATTTCCTAAGTATGATGACATGAAGAAAAGGTGGATGGATTTTGTTAAAAAGGAAACAAAGGGTCTCCACAGAAGGTCTCTGCAGTGACCGTTCCATTTAATTTTCACTACTAATGGGGCCAAATCAACTATCTGCCTCCCACCAACATCTGGTGCCACTGTTGGCAGTATATGGCTGCCAAAGAGTGTCAGTTACCCTGTGTGCTTGGTTTATTATAGCAGGTAGCTTAGACCGCAGCCACAAAGTCATGTAACTACAGTGCATGTTTGTGATTTCACATCTAACATGCATTGTTTGGTTAAATCATTTGATCTGCTGTGAAAGCCGCTAATCGGAGCCTTCAGTGTTTCCAAGCAGCAAACGCTACTTATTTCTCCAATATTGTAATTTAATATACTTGGCAATCATGTTATTAATTCACATTTAGCTGAATAACATAGTTTTTTCGTTGAGTGACAAACTCAGATGTTTTTATTGCTTTACGCAGGCTTTAAGCTATGGATGAAGGCAAAGTTTTGCTCAAGAAATTTAAATCGCTGCAGCAAATTTCCATCCGTTCGTGTCTGCATCTTGACATTGACTTTGCATGCTGTAACCTCACATGTAAGATCACTGTCAATGATGAATCATGACATATATGATTTTATGATACTGTAATACGCCCTTAATCTTTATGCAAACCTTATTTAAATTGTTTCATGCCCTTAAATTGCCCTCCTGCCTTGGCCAGGACGCTTTTGTAAAAGAGACTATTAATCTTAGTGAGCCTTCTCCTGCTTAAATAAAGTTGAAATAACATTAAAAAAAAAAGAAAATAACTTCTTCTTTAAAGTCACATCCTGCAGCTCACACATCCCCCTGAAAGTCAGCTGGTTGTAACAACATTGCATCGTGTCTCTAACAAATGGCAGTTCTGACATGATGGCTTATGAGGTGGAATATTTGGAACGCTTCTAACAGTGTATATCTCAGCAACCAACAGCAGCTTCTCATGGTGGTAACCAGAGCTTGTCTGTGAAAATGCAATACCGTCCTTTTACTCCCTCGGGGGGG
>OMNN01063113.1:0-21004 GCA_900302755.1 Chromis chromis | reverse complement strand
CTCCACGCCCATCACGCCCTTCCACACGCCGGCCAGCCCCCCTGGCAGACAGGTAACACAACCGCAACACAACTCACACACCTTAGAGCAGTGTTTCCCAACCTTTCTTGGTCCGTGACCCCATTTTGACATCACAAATTTCAGGCGACCCCAGAGACATTTTTTTTTCTAGAATTAGTTTTTGATCAAAGATGTTACAGATGCAAGGAGGCACATTTTCTGCTGGTCACACAGGAAGTCAACAAAATCAGTTTTTTCACATCCATGGAAAACAGTTTGTTTCTTATGGAGCTAAAACAGAGACAGTATAGTTTGTCATGTCTTTGAAAATAAAGACTTTTTTTTATGACAAATTTTGGAGTTGAAGTTTTTTTTCTTGTTCCAGTTTGTGTGTCAGGTTGAAGCAAGGGAACTGAAGTAGTGGGAACTGTAAAGTCACGTGATCTCTGCCTTCAATCAAGATGCGCTCAGATATTTTTTAAATGCTGCATTTTATTTGAACTAGATTTATATTCGAGAAAGTGAAAGAAAGTATAGAATACAGTTGTCAAGACTGTATGTGGTGTTTTCATTTTAAAAAGAATAATAATTAGTTAAAAAAATATTTTTATCAGTCTTTTTTTTTTTTTAAATCAATTACTAGACATTTCAGGCGACCCCATTTGAATTCCAGGCAACCCCATATGGGGTCCCCCCAAGGTTGAAAAACACTGGCCTAGCGGTTTGTTGCACATCCCATGTTCAGAGGCGTAGCGGACGTGCCGGGTTCGAGTCTGACCTCGGCTATTTACCACGTCCTTCCCTACTCTCTCCTTCCGGTTTCTGACTCTATCCACGGTCCTCTCTTATAAAGGCATAAAAAAGCCCAGAATAAATCTTTAAAAAAAATAATAAAATGCCTGTTATACTGTATATGATTCCTTACAATGTATTTCTACATGGTAGTCTTACCTGCATTAACAAATGATAAGTCACCATAATTACTGTTACAGCCACTGGTATCAGTGCCAATTACAATTTAGCATGCTGTGATTAACTAAGCAGTAAAAAAAAAAATGTTTCTGCACCATCCCAATGTGAGTAATGGTCCCAGCCTGGCCACCCTTATAAAAACCATCTCAGCTCAGTCACTGTTCGTACCTCTATGCCAAAGAATTCCAGCATTATGAAAAATGATTGAAAGTGAATGACGGAGCCATGCTGTTAACCTGCTTTTTAGTTACATATTCCTTCATTGTGATCATTATGACAAAGGTGGACAACACTGAGTGGACTTTCAATTTGAGACTGACCTGAACCTCCGTGGAGTCCGGTTTGTGTAGATTGCGTTGACTTCTCATGGCCTGACTATCTTTTCTGTCAGAGAGGAAGTTGTCTTCTTTGCAACTCTTGAGATCATCTTTTGGATCCACTCTTTCTCTGTATACACACAAAGTAACATTAGAAATCATTTTAAAAACTCAAACACTCAACAGCCCACAGTAATGAGTATGACAAGGAACCAAGGGAGGGTAATTGTTGAAGAAGCCTTCCAAATGGAAAAACACATGGACACATATTGTAAACTGACTGCATAAATAATCTCATGTGAATAAACTTCCCAAGCAGTTTGTGACAATTTAGTTTTATCTTTCAATGTGGTATGTTGCAATCTTCAAGAGTTAAGTGGAAGATAAGAGTCTACAGCTCCGATTGCTGTTCTGTGAGGCTGTAGTTGGGCACAGCAATGCTAATATCTGCATGCTAACATGCTCACAACAGCTGGTGTCCAGTGTGATGTAAAGCAGCTTTGTGAACCATATTCATCATTTCAGTTCAAACTCTCTTTCTCCAACCAGCCTTCGCCGCCTCCTGCAGCTTAAGCACACCAGCTCACCAACAACTCTGCTGCAAAAACACTGTAAAACTTTGGCAAGTTGTAACATTGCACTGGTTCCTTAAGTCTGTTATGCAGGAAACCCCGGAAGTCGAATCTCAGTTTCTGAGACTGTCATCGGTACACTGCAGATTCAAGGCCGAAATATCAGCCATGGGTTTGACTGCTTATTATGCTCACAATGTCTAGCAGATACATAGACAATTAAAATTAGCTGACTCTAGCAGTGCTGTGGCATTTTGTGGTTTAGATTTCCCCATTTCGTGTGCAGGCACTGTGTGGGAGGAAAGAAAAGATAGTGAATCCGACAATGAGCTTACACTGGCATCACACTGAACTGATAAATGATAAAAATGTACTTTCCGGCCCCTGTGGTGCTGCTTAGACAAAGAAGATGATGAGTTGATACTATAGTAGAAGTAGTTTACCTCCGGTGCCTTTTTTGTCTCCATACCTGCTACCTGCACATTCATCTATTTTGCATACTTACTTACTTATATATCTCGTACGTCACTCATAGGTTTATTGTATACTGTATTGTTAAAATGTTTTTTTATAGTAGATTGTTACTGTATAGGGTATATTGTGGTTTTTTTTGTTGCTTTTTAATCTTTTTGCTGCTGTAACAAGTGAATTTCCCCATTGTGGGATTAATAAAGTATAATCTAATCTAATCTAAGCACTAAAATTGTATTCTGGATGCTACCACATGGTGCTTTACCTGTGAAATCCCCATGATGGTTGTGGTGTTTTTATTTCATCTGGTTTAAGAAGTCTTCTTCTTGGTTTCAGTGACTGTATCCTCAACATCTTCTGTCTCCCTAGACATTAAAAAATGTACAAAAGTGACTTTTAAGAAGCATTACAATAATGGGCAAAGTAAAAACAGAAAACTAAAATTTCTCATTTACAAAAGTGTTCACACCGTTATTTCAGTACTTTGTAGAAGGGTTCTGGCAACAGTTACAGATCATCTCAAACTTTGTCAGATTGGATTGGAAGTATTTGAACTGCCACCTTCAGACCCTCCACAGATTTGAGGATTTGGTTGGGCCACTGGAGGACAGACACTTGTCTCCTAGCTGTTTACTTTTGGTCACTGTCATGCTGAAAAATGAAGCATTGCTTTAATCTCAGGTCTCTGCACTCTAGAGCAGGTTTTCTTCAATGACTTCCTGCCACTGTTGCTGAGAACTAATCCCACAACATGATGCTGCAATCACAATGCTGTAGGGATGAGCAGTGCCTCGTGTTAAACAGACATGGTGCTTTGCATTCTGCCTGGATAATTCACTTGGCTCATCAAATCAGAAAATCATTTCACTTCCTCTCCATGTACCTACTTGCTTGGTAACTCAGTTTGGCCAGACAACCAGTTCCAGGAAGAGTCCTGGTGGACTCCATCTCAGTTACTGAGGATGCTGTGCACCCTGGGAACATTCAAAGGTTTAGAAATGGTTTTATGCACTTGCCCTGATCTGGTTTGTAGAGGGTGGACATGGCCTTGTTTTCAGCCTAATATGCAGTGTGGTACTGGAAATACTTGCCACATGCAGACTCCATTCAAAATGTACACATGTACGTAAACCCATGTATATCATATTAAAGCAATTTAAAGTGCCACATCAAAGCATCTAAATACTTTTGTTAAGTGTGTAAAAATGTACTATAGCACAGTAGTGTGCACAAGTGTACAAAAAGTGAAGGGCAGTTATTTTTCTCAGCTCGTCATGCACAATTTCTTCTTTCCTTAAACGTTTTCAGCAGGGAAAGAGACATTTGTATGACTCACAGAGACACAGAGAGCACATTTAGGGGAAATACACTAGGTTAAGTAATCAGCAATTTTACTTTAACTATAGCCGCTCATGATGACGTTAATCTAAAATAGCCGTGGGCCATCCAGTGTTTGTCCCAGTGCTGAACTCCAGTGTCTCTGTGTATGTGCAGCCTGGGTGTGTTAATGTATTAACAGTTTTCTGTGAGAGTCTGCAAGTCCTTCTCTCATAGTAAATCTATTCTTCAGGAAGTGGACAAGCAACATTTTGCAACATTACAATTACATTACACAAGAGTGGTGTGGAAACTCAGAATCTGCCCAGTACATGCCCTGAGATTAAACTTTTAATGACGCAGGGGACACTTTGTGATCAGCAGTTAAACTTTTGACTAAAAAATACTTGCGTAATCTTACATTATGGATTTTTCCATGAATAAGTAAATATCAGTCTTTAAAGTAAATCTACTGGTTTATCCTATCCTTACACCGGACACCACTTTGATATATGGAGCCACTATAGGCTTTTTATAATCAATAATTAAAATGGAAAACTATTTAATTGCTTAAATATTCATCATATTTAACCAAAATCACTCACAATTTTAAAATGCAGATTCAATCAAACATAAATATATGTACAAATATGAGCTAAAATCACCATTAGAATTAGGATGAGTTTCATCATCAGAGGATTGTTGCTGAAGCCCTAGTTCAGGTCCAGATCCAGGTCTCCAATCCTGTTTCTGGATCTCCTGGATCATCCATCCCTCTTCAGCTTTACTGGGAGCACCACTGGCATAATCCTCTGCTGATAGAATAAAATGTGAATCCTGGAGGCCGAGGCGGGGAGGAGGGGATGGGAGCTTGGGAAACTGGTGACACTGGGAGGATGGGTTATCTTCATCCTTAATGCTGCTACCACTGCTACTTGTTGTAGTGGAATGCATGGGAAATGTACTGTGTTTCAGAGGTGTTGAGGCTTGACTTGTGTTGTTTGGCGCACTATGACATAATGCTGTTGTTGTTGCAGCTTGCCTTTGACCTTTGACCCAGTTTGAGCCTGCATTGCTCCCTGGTCTTGACTTGTTGCACGGGCAGAGAGGAAAATGTGTTTTTGTTTCATCACAGCCTGTGGATAAAGTTTCCATGTTCAAGTTTGAGACTCTCTCTATGTGGTCGTTCACTGTCTTAAAACTAACAATAACTTCCTCATTTCTCCAGGCCTGAGGGGAAACTCTGTTGTCCCTTGGTGAGGTGGGGGTGACAAAAAGTTGCACTAAGTTTGATTCAGCCATCGTACTGGGAGGCTTGGGTGTCCAGACATGTGTGTTGTTCTGCTGCAGGGATTGTTCCCATCTATCTTCTGAGACAGCACCAGATGAGCTGACAGCCATTTCTCCATGAGGTGCTGTGGATTCAAACTGACCTTTCATCTTGTCTTTGTCAACAACTTTTACTGAAGTTTCATCACTCCCTTTCTTTTTCAAAAACTCGCTATCAGAGGCTGTTGGCTTAGAGAGTGATTGATTGCATTCCATGTCTCCTGAATGAGGGCTAGTAATGTTCTCTTTTACTTCCAAATAGGATTCATCTCTGGGTTTGTTGACTCTGTCTTTCCCGTCTTGTAACTGGCAAACTTTCACTTCTCTTGTTCTTTCGGTTGCAGGAATATCAGTGATACTGTTCATTTGGACTTGTGAGAAAGGCGGGGTGCCAATTTGGAGTAGGAGAGGAGTCCTGAAGTAAGGTTGTTCTTGGCTGCGGATCTGGGAAACGTTCTCAGCCAGGGCCTGGATCTCTGTTTGGGCCTTTCTCTGGGTGTACTGGGGTGCATGGAGATTACAGAAACCAGAGCAAACGTATTGTGAAAGCACAAACTCTTGGCTGTGCTCAGGCCGACAGGTCAGAGCCTGGAAGGTTTCAAGTTGCTTTCGTCCATCTTTCAAGACCAAAGTCGGGGCAGAGGAGGTTAACTTCCTGCTGGGCTGCTGCTGGTTGAGGGACGTCGTCCTCTGGAGCTCCCGCTGGTCAGCGACCTTCAGATTATTTATGTCCATCCTGGAAAGGCCTTCATCCTGCTGCAAGAAGTAACAACCTGTTGACCTCAATGCACCGCAATTCTGAAAGTTTGAGCAACAGGAATGTATATTTTCATGTTGACCTTAAAAAGAACTGCAGACTATTTTGTATGAACGAGAAGGAAATGATGTAGTTAAACTGTTACTGTAATGTACAATAGGTTGTTGAAATTACATCTATTCCACTGTATGTGTTAGAAATAAAGAGAGCCAATACTTATCTGTTTTATGTGTTTTCTAGTGATATAAATAACTCTTCTACAAATTTTGTCTTATCACTTAGTGATCATCTGCCTGTTCCACTGTCCTGACAGCAGACCATGAGTGTATACAGCATAGCACTAAGAATGGAATATATTTGTGGCTGTTATGGACTAGAGATTTTATTTACTTGCTCCTCTACCTGCTTCCTGAAGACCTCTTTCTCCTTCACAGCAGATCTGATCATTGACAAGAAAAAAAGAACAATTAAAATATATCTGGACAAAAGGTGAAGAAAAAAATATTTTCTGTTATGTAATTTAATGGATTTTTGATTTTAGCAAAATCATTTTCAGTAGAAGGAAAATATACTATCTTTAACGCATGTATTGACCCATTCGTTTCTGTGCTTCTGTCTTTTGCCAACAAAAGACCGACTAAGTTTAATTAATGATGGCCTCCGTCTGTCTTGCGAGACAATGGAGTAAGCGCCTGGTTTAGTCAGTTGGATTGCAGCGTCTGCTATGGCTGTACAGCCCGATGACCTCTCCAGGGCGCAAGCCTGGGCGAAGTATATGGAGATCCAGGGATGCCCAATCGTCATGATCCCCCTCTCGGCCTCGCTGGTGTAGTCCAAAGGAAAGCAGTGCACTACGTTTGGCACCAGTTTGGCTGCAGGAGCTGCTGGAGGGAAGTCAAGTTGACGTCCCACTGCCTTAGGGGCTCCACTCTGGATTTTCTGTTTTGGTTTACTCCCATAGCTCTTCTTTCTCCAGAAGGTAACCACAAAGCAGTGGGAAAATAGTCGTGACCCTGCCAGGGGGGCTAGGGGTGTACTAACACTTGCCCAAGGTATGCACCCAGGCTAGTGGAGGGAAGGAGATGCCTTACTTCTCCATTCTAGACTGGCTCCAAGCAGAGTCTAGCCACTGCCCTAAGTTTAATTAAACTGCATTAGTATCAGTGGATTGGTTAAAAACCGTAAAATATCCATCTAAGTAAAGCATCTGTTAAACAATGTAAAGCACAGTAGAGCAAAACTAACAAATAAATGGCACACAATGTATAAACTACTGCATAATGACTGCAGATGTGAAGTCCAAACAGGTTCAGAGGTAACAACTGAAAAACTTTCAGAGTTGAAGAAGAGAGTTGGTCTGATTACCTGCTGTCAGGGTTGGCTGACAGGATTTTCTTCACTTCTGGGGGACTGACTGGGTTCTGGTCTCCTTGTCTCTTTGAAGTCGAGTCGGTTCCTGTTGATAGCAGGTTAGTTGCCCAGAATAACAATGAATCAACTGCTGAGCGGCTCAAACTGGTACCTTAGACTCACTCATTAATCATACGGAAACTGATGACCTAATCATCAGTTTCCATATGTTGTGTCATTCTCATAATTGTAACTCATCATTACCTGCACTACACACCTCGATTGAGACACTTGTCCACTCATTAATGATCAGGTTATTCCATGTAATGACCTCTGTTGCAGTGTCACTGAGGGCTCATAAGGAATCTTTGGGTTCATTGGGTTTTTCATGAATAATATTGTAGGTTCTTAACCTTAATATTTAAATTAGTGAGTCAAATTTGTATTATATATGATATTGTAAGGTTTTAACCTTAAATATTTAAATCAGTCAAGTAAATGTATCTAATAAATAATACTGTAGGATCTTAACCTTATAATATAAGCTTCTTGGGTACATTTGTGTAATAAAGAAGATGTACTTTACAGTATATCAAGCTAGGAGAAAGAGCTGTGGTTATGGATATGAAATGGCATTAACAATATACCAGTATTTGTATCGTATAGTGTGTGCCATGTTAAGTTTGTGAAAAACAGAATATTTCCCAGGTCGCTAATTACATTTTTGTGTACCATATTGTAAAGTGTTAGCATCTGCGTCTGCGTGGAAGGACACGCAGAATTTAAACAGAGATCCAAAATGAGTAAATCTGTAGGATAAGCAGTGAAAGACAGCTTCACACTGAGCTGCAAGCTGGAAGCCAAAGTATGTGAGTGCCAAACATCTCAGATACCTGTGAGTTGGTATGGATGAAAGTGAGAAAAGTCGACTCAACTGTGAGTTATAGCAGCAAGTGCAACTTTGCACTAAGTGCAAGCAGAGTCGCAGGTTGGTTTGACAATCTGAGAACAGTAGTTTGATTGTTAATCTGTCAGGTGGGCTGAAAATTCCTCTTTGCCTCTGGTCAGGTAACTAACCACTGTTCACTTCAGTAAATCTGTTGCAAATTTTCGCTGTTATGTTTCTGAGATATAACCCAAATCTTACTTACTTTTTCATTTTTAGAATACATGTTTTTCAGGAATTCCAATAAATAGCATTTATGGTTATTAATATTCCTTGAAAACAGCAGTACTCTCATCTAAGTGCTGTTTATTGGAAGGATGAGGAGTTTACATTGGCATCTTTAGACTTCAATGTATGCAGAAACATTAAACTCATTATCTTCATCGGGTATTTGATGTGTAAGTTTGTGTTACAGAGAGCAGTAGAATTAGAAATAACAGTCTATAGATAATACGAAGCCTGAACACAGACAAGAATGAGCAGTAAACAACTGAACACAGCCTTTTAAATTACTAGTGTGCTCATCTGTGTTATAGCAATGACACATATTGTTGTTACAAGATCTGAATTTGAATGTTTTCAGTACAAAAATATCATGTTCAAGTAATCAGGAATGTCAGCAGTTTAAGAAGTCTGACATACAGATGGTGTGATTAGATACAAACTGAAACTGGCCTTATCATCCAGGTGGCTTCCGTTGTCTTGTGCAGTAGATACTGAGGGCAGCACACTGCACTGCTCGGCTTTAATTACACCAAGACTGCTCCCCTGATGCACTGCGTAGCTGACTGAGTAACCCAATACACAATTAAACCATTGTCTGAGGAGGCGGTATTGGATGGGGAAGGGAGGTCAAGGTTTGCTTTAAAGAAATGAACAGCAGGGACAAACACAGAAATGACTCTCAACTGATAAGGTCAACAATAGTGGAAGACTGATGGAGGTTTCTGCACCTATGAACCTAACAAAGCAGTTTAAAGGTAGACGATGCATACATTATGACTAGCAGTAAAATCATCACACAATGACCACAGTGTATGCTCAGAAAATAAAGACGCATGATTTTTCCAAACACATTGTAGTTTGACATTTTATGTGCCTTGTGTTGTGTAAATGTACCTTTTAAATCCTTAAGCAGACCTGGGAGGAGGTCATGTCCTCTCACCGCCTCTGAAACGTGCCCCTGGAGAGAGTCTGAATCTTCAGAGTTGTCTGGACTTGTCGCTGAAGTAGGGAAAGAGTTTGAAGCATGCAGAGTTGAGTGTGAGGCTCAGGACTAACCCCCACTCCTTAAAGAAATCTTCCTCCCTTAGGATGCAACATTCCGCACAAATTCATTTACTTTTCCTTACATAGTAGAAAACATTGACAGCAGCCCTCTATCATCTCATAATGTCCACATATAAATCAATCACCAATTCCCATAGATCCACATCTGCGTGCTCCGAGGAGTTTTTCTCTAAATATCCCTTGGTAGCATTTTTAGGGGCTGCGGAGGGGACATACAGTTTTTAAAAGTGACACTGAGCCAGGAATCTTGGAGCTGAGACACTTGAAAGCTGTCAGTCATGAGAAATTCCTGTGTCACGCAGCAACTTCTGGGATTTACTGAATTCTCAGAATAGCAAAACGGTTAACTCTCACAGTTTGCGTCAGAAAATAGTTGTATGCTTTGCAAGAAGGTGAAATGTTCCCACAATGTTTTCCCATACAGTTGGCTGTCTGTCAAAAGTCAAATCGGCCTGTGCTATAAGTATGTGCCTGTTTTCACTTAGCGTCACTATGGTGGCTTGTCAGGGCTCAACACGGCTACATTCGGGCTTTAGTTGATTCTCGTTGCTAAAGAAATCTCTGCACTTTGATGCTTAGTTTGATGTTAAGTTACTTTTGTCTTATCTTAGCAAAAAAAAAGATTTGGGTTATTTGTATTTTACAAGTAGGTTTTGGTCCCTGTGAGTCCCATTGGTCCAACACTCAAAAAGCAGCTGGTGACTCACCCCCTGAGGCAACAAGGAGGAGCTACAAATATAAGGCTGAGCAGCAACTCAAACGTCTACCATTTGCCCTGCACAGTGAAAGATTGCTTCCAGACCTGGTACTGACTCTCAAAAAACAGAACTTTGGAAGGCAGAAACGCACACAAGGACTGAAAGAAGGATTCAAACTAAAGACACTGACGACACTAGTTTGGCAGCATTTTTCTGTTTTGTCTGGTAAGATTTGATCTTTGTGTGGACTTCCTTGCCAGTGTAGAAAAAAAACTATTTGCTCTATGCATGTAGGGGAGTGTTTAAAGTGTTTTTCTCTTTCTATTTTCTAGCTTGTGAATAATATTTGCTCATTCCCTGGCAAATATCTGGGACTGTTCAAATGGCAAATTCTACTTACCAACTCATTGAAGACTGTGAAGCCAAACACAAGGAACTGTATATATTCTATGCAGCTGTCATGATTTTGATTTTTATCTTGGCTTTGCCTCTGAACGCATCGGTCCTCCACCTCTTCATATTCAAGCTCAAGTTCTGGAAATCCAACACCAACAATATCTTCCTCTTCAACCTGGTGCTGGCTGACATTCTCCTGCTCTTCTGTTTGCCAATAAAGTCATATAACTACATCATTGGAGAGAGGAGGAGTAGGAATAACACCGTCTGCAAAGCCATGCTCTTCATGTTGTTTTTAAACCGCGGAGCCAGTATCGCCTTCCTAACAGTGACTTCCATTGATCGATATTTTAACGTGGTGCACCCTGGTCGAAGGAATCTCCTAAGAGCGCTCAAGAAATCTCCTCAGATCTCTATCCTCATCTGGCTGCTACTTCTGCCTCTCACCATCCCCACCATGCTCAAGAACTTTGATTGCTGCAACAGCCTCAAACCCGACACAGACTCAAAAAACGACACCTTGGTCAAGGTAATGTTTACGTACTAAATCTACAATTTACTATCTCTACATTACAAGTGTTGTCTGTTTTTCATGGGGTTTCAGCATCGGTCCAAAAATTCTGGTATAGTGCATGAAATGAAAGAAATAAGAAGAAAAAACTGAGCATTTAAGCCCTAAATGATTCATCCACACCTGTTCAGTTTACAGGAAAGCTATTTTATGTGGGCGTGTTTATGACTGTTTCTCATGTAAACTCTGTGAGTTGTGACCATGTGGCAACACAGTGCTGAATAAGCAGGTTTTAAGGACAGTGCTGGCATCAAAAGCTGGACCTTTCTCATTTAAGCAATACACAGAGTTGTGCAATCTGAAAGAAGAGAGAGGACATCGACGGTAAACATAATAAGATGACTCCATTTATATGATTAAAGAGGTCAAGAACTTTACTCATAACTAAAGAATGTGAGTCCATGGTGTGCTTTCAGAGAGAACAGAGGGCCGGGAGTTATCTCATGCAAGAGCTCCACTTAGAGCCTGTTTCCAGAGTTATTTTTTCACTGCCACAGCCCACAGCATGGCTAAAGCTAAGACATGTGGAACCTGGAGTGTGTCAAATCGCACCACAAGACAGGCACTGTTTGGAAAAGATGTGCACATGTTGAAACTAGATGCAGATATTACACAATAGAGATCATATGCATAACAGGAATAATGAGGGAGCATGCCTATAATTGTTTAAATTAAAGCACCTCAGAGTGCATCATTGTGCTATACCATGGCCACACAATAACAGAGGTTGCGTTTACATTGTTAAATCATTGTTTGGCTAGTTTCAGTGGTAAAGTGACATTACTTTATACGTCTATTCTAATACATCTCAGGGGAAGATGTACTTTTTACTACATTTATTTGACATTTATAGTGTACAGATTTCATAATGTATAAATAATAACATTTAATAGCCTTTTAAAATACAATATTATTACCAATTAATCTAGTGACCTTTTTGTCTTTTGTCACACGTGGGTGCAATTTAGTGATATGTCACTGAAATAAGCAAAATTAGGTAAAATTATCCAATATTTCATTCACAAAAGCAAAGGTAACTAGAAAAGCACTCGGAGAGTGCAGACCTCCGCCAAGCTCATGTCCACCCATTAGGGCTGGTCCAAATGACGAATATCCCAATATTCAGCTTGTGCAGGGGGTGGGGTGGTAGGGTGGGGTGCAAGGTGTTAAAATCTAAAAATTGAGCCAATGTGATGGATGTTATGGTCTAATTAATGACAAATATACTTCCTTGTTCCTTGGCCCATTATCAACATTTCCTGAAAATTTTATCAAAATCCGTTCATAACTTTTCAAGTTATCTTGCTAACAAACAAACAGACAGACAGACAGACAGACAGACAGACAGACAGACAGACAGACAGACAGACAGACAGACAGACAGACAGACAGACAGACAGACAGACAGACAGACAGACAGACAGACAGACAGACAGACAGACAGACAGACAAACGCCGGCAAAAACATAACCTTCGCTTTGTGCTTTGAGTTTTTTCCCATCCCTCCTGTACCATTAATTTAAATACATTTTGTGTAAAATTGGAAAGACGCTGAGCAGGGCCGGCCCTTCCAATAGGCAGTATAGGCAAATGCTAGGGGCGCCGTAGCCTCCAGGGGGCGCCAAAATTTGGGAAAATAATGTGGCACTTCTTGGAGACCACAGCGCCCCAGGAGGTACCCCTTAATTACGATTATATTGTGCCAGGGAGCGCCGCAAAACTGTTACAGTAATCATATTTAATGTAATGTATGTGAATTGACAGTAAAATCGTAGTGTAACATCAGAATCACAGAAAAGGTTTCTTCAAACACCTTCCCAATGAAGTTTTAATTGTGTTGTCACTTAGTATCCCTATTGCAATTGTACATAGTAATTCAGACCAGTGGCAGATAGCCATGAACACACTCATGGTGCTGACAACATTACTAACCCTCAACTCCCATAATGCATTGCAGCACAGCAGTACCGTACTTGCTACCACCTCTGCGATCGCTACAATATTAAAACTAGTTATTACTATTAACTCTAAAAATGGAAATGCTCACATTGACTCAAATGTAAAGCAATGCCCAATTAGTATTACTACAAAACAGTGCTATTTAATTTCTTTTGTAAGCATATTGTAACGATCACAGAGCCAATCACAGGACTGAACTGTCGTGTTGCAATGCACCATGGGAGTTCAGGGTTATCAATGTTTTTGGTACCCTGAGTGAGAAGGGTAGCGGGGCTGATGACTAGCTGCCGTTGATCAATGATGTGGATGTGTCCTAGTGTGAAGTGTATGAAGCATGTCATGGCTCACTAAAAACTGAACATCTGATTCAAGGGTTTATCATCCACGACACTTGTTACGTCTGCCAAGTGCGAAGCGCGAAGCGGAGGTTATGTTTTTACCGGCGTTTGTCTGTTTGTTAGCAAGATAACTTGAAAAGTTCTGAACGGATTTTGATGAAATTTTCAGGAAATGTTGATAATGGGCCAAGGAACAGGTGATTAAATTGATTAAATTTTGGTGCCACCCCCCCCAACAGAGGAGGGCGCTGTTTAAAATTTCGCCTAGGTTGCCACATTGAGTAGGGCCGGCTCTGACGCTGAGCATCAAGGTGGAAACCACTGAACTAAACTCCGAACTGAATATAATGAAGTTAAAATAAGCTCCAACTCGATCGGCTGCAGCAGCAAACTGATGCTTGAGCATGAATCTAATAATGTCTTAATATCAGTCACAGGGACATTTTTCCAAAGATTGAGTGCATTTACTTTTGATATTGGAAACACACGTTACTGCTGATACTTTTGCTCTTTTACTTAAGAGTTTGAATGATGTTTTTTTTTTTCTTCTATTGGAGGTTACTTTTCCAATTTTTGCCTAAGTACAGGATCCTGAGTACTTCCTTCGGTGATGATTTAGAATAGAGGTTAAACTGTTGACCAGTACTGTCCTGATATGCACTTTTTAGGAACACTTTGGCCAAAAGATAATAATAAAGTATATGTATGCAAATTTATATAATATTAAAGTTGGTCCCCTTTCTGATTTAAGGATGTGGTGGACAGCATGAGAGAGGTGGTCTTCTTCACTCAGATCCTCATCCCCTTCGTCATCCTGGTCTACTGCACGGTGCGCATCGTCAACCGGCTCAGGAAGAAAACAGTCGGGGATATAACCAAGCTGAAGAGGGCCGTGTTTCTGGTGATGACCGTCATGGTGGTCTTCTCCTTGTGCTTCCTCCCCTGCACCATAGCGAGGATGGTTCTGCTGATCGTCCGGGTCCAGGAGTTAGATGATAGCCACCAGGACAAAGCTGCCGTGGCCTTCGACGGCCTCATGGTCCTCTCCTATATGGACTGTCTACTGGATCCACTGGTCTACTGCTTCTGTAGCACCAAGTTTAAAGGGCTTTATCTCTCCAACTACTTCCCGTTTTTATTAAAAAATGGTCAGGTGCCATTGGAGAGCTCAACAGGAAACACACCACACCATACACAAAATAATGTCATTTGAAGTTAATGTAAACAAAGGATGGGTAGCTTCTGTAGGCTCTCTCTATAGGGACACCTGTTCAGACCAACAGGAGACTGACTGTGTAGCAGAAATGTACTGACTTCATGAAAGAGGACTCTGAAGGCAAAGTGTGCTATGAAGATATGGTCATTATTTAACTTGCTATTTTCCTAATATCCCTCAAACAAGCAGATGTACAAATTATAAATAGCAGGGGCTGTTAGGGTCTTTGGTGTCATGAGTTTTTGGAGCTGGTATAATGAATATCCTGTGTTTTTTCAGTCCAGTAGATCTCACATAATAGTGGCTCAAGGGGTGAAATTGAAAACAGAATGTATTAGGGGAAATGCCTCCCAGCTAAAGTATTCACATCTGTTTTTCGGTTTGTCTTGGACACACAGAAACATTCCTTCCAAGAACAAGAATTTTATCTGTGCTATGAAATCATACCAATCTCATAGAGCCTTTATCTAAGCCTTCACTGTCAAGCAAGCAGTAGTGTTTTGTGCCATCACTTAAGACAAAGAAAATCTAAAATCTAACCCTGGCACATGAAAAAAGTTGTCAAACACATTTTTATAAAACAAAATCCAAACTAAGGGGACTTCTGATAATCTGGGGTATTAACTATATGCATGTATGTATGTATGTTTGTACGTAACTGAACCCAAAACAGATGCAAACTAGGCCAGTCTGTCCCCTGTTACATAAGACTTCAAGTCCCTCTCCTGACATTGATTTAACTCCTAGAAACTCATCTCTGTGTCAGAGTTACATGTTTAGATTGTTTTCCCATGAAAATAATCAACTCCCTGTTTTAAAGTGGATTAGATGTGAGTCTACACTGCTGCTTCCTCTAGAATGCTGGGCTCTATAAAGTCCCTGGCTCTCTCTCTCCACTCACCCCTCCATGCTCATGGCAGCTCGAGCACACCAGCTCATCTACAACTCTGCTCAAACACTGTAAAACAACTCAAAGCTACACGACGCAAGTTATAATATTGGATCCCACACTGCAAGTAGATAGGATTAGTCTCTCAAGTTTGTTATGTATGGATATCTGAATCCATGTTTTTGAGGCTATCGTCAGCACACTGCAGATTCAAGGTGGTAATATTCGGCCATGGTGTTGACTGCTTGTTTTGGTAATGATATGTATCCTAGCATTAAAAAAAAACATCACATAGTCAAGTTAACAAAATCAAAAAAATCGGATTTTCACCAGAAGAAGCTGGTTAGTATTGCTGATTAAATACTGTGTTGTAAAATTATTCATACTGTATGTATATATGTTTGGGGGTAATTGCTATGTATATACTTTCTGTTCAGAATAAGTTCTTGTAAATACATTTAAGCTTACAGTAAACTGTCATTATGTTGGGAGCACCCGCCATTAATCCAGTACACAAAGTCACATCCCTCAAATTCCCCTGAATTACAGCATATATCATGAGTCATAGCTTTAACCAGACTGAAGTACACTTTTCCCAGGATTACTCACAACACGTCCACTGTACCTTTATAAGTCACCTTTATGACTTCACTCACCTTAATGAATCACCAATGGAAATGAATGAGGTTATGTCTGCTGTACACTGTCTGACTATAAATAGACTCATTTAAGGAAACAATGAGCTGGAGTCTGGAGAATCTCGGTTGCATTTCATCTAAAATTGAAATCGTTGGTGTGTTAAAGATGAATCAATGTGAGTCACAAACAACGTCACTGATTTCTATTCACCATGACATTGTGTGAAACCCTGCATTATACTGAGAAAACTGTGCTGTGGAATATTGTAAAAGTTTTATGTAAAATAGTTGGTTTTGTTTTTTAAATAAAAAAGAATTATTGACATGTGGATATTTGTGGATTTAATAGAGTGAGAAATCAAGATATACTTCTGAATTCAGGGTCACAAGCAACAAATCTGCAAATGTCACACTTGCACACGTGACAACATGTAACTCAAAGTGCATAAAACAGCAAATATTTACCATGTTAAGTGAGGCACACACGGCCTAAAGTCATAAAAGGTACGGCCTTAAATAATACAGTGTTAGAGTTCAACAGGCAAACAAAATGTTAACACTCTACAGGGGTGTTTTTTTTTACTTTGTCAGACAAGTTGTGTAAATCTGACCTGTGCAGTGACGGATTTTTACAGTTTTACAGTTTTAATCATTTGTTTGTCTGTGACCCTGATGAACTCTGCTATACAGCCATAAGCATCATTCTTTTTCCATTTTAATCCACAGAAGAAGTATAAATGTGTCCACCAGCCCACTTACAAATGGGGCACAGGCATTTTATGTGGGTAAATTTTCCCCCTTTACTTTTACAAATGATCTTGGTCTTTTGTAGTTTATTCTAAATCCATTAGTTAAAATAATTTGTAGTGTAGATGTTTTACTGGTTTAAAGACATGAATGCAGCATTACAGCAGCTGTATTATTATTATTAAATAATACATGGTGTTACTGTACAAATAGAAATAAGTACAGATGAAACTATTAATGTTTTGATTTGTTATTCTGCTCAAAAGATCACCCCATAAAATTGACTCTGTATAATAGTAAACATCTTGTGAGCATGGTTCAAACATGTTATCTAGTTTTGATTTGCTTTTCTGTTGTGTCCCAATAAATGCTTTATTTCCCACAAGACATGATCACAGTTCAACTGAAGTTGTATTAGAGGCACGCAAATGTTCATAACCACGTTTTACAGGTGGCATTATGTAAATATTTACCATGGCTTTGTGTGTTTTACTACTGCTGCAACATGTGAAAGTGCAAATATATTTTCATGTTTGACTACATTTCTGCATTTCGCCTGAGTGATCCTTTGTCTTTCTGCACACACACCTTTGGATAGTTTTTAAACTTGGCATCCAACGGCGGTTTAGACACAAACATTCCCAAGAAGTTCAGATATGAGTCATCATGCATTTACGCAATATTGTGACTTCTTTTACGGGATAAGGAGTGATGTGTTTTTGATGACTGGCTCCATTCATTATGTCATTAATAAAAGAAGGGAAAACACACTCAGAAACAAGAAGATGACTCCAGTCTTAAAGCCAAGTTTAGGCCCCTTGTAAAAAAAAAAATGCTATATACATTTGGGTTCAAAAATATTTCGACAGTTATACAATTGTCATATTTTTTTTCTGTACATCACCACAGTGGATTTAAAATGAAGCAATCAAGATGTGATTGAGGTGCAGACTTTCAACATTCAAGGGGCTTAGCTAAAATATTGCATATTTTTCATACTTGGATGCAAATCTTTTGCAGTCACTGATTTCCTGAAGTCTGGACTCCATGGAGATCACCAAATGCTTCCCTCCCTTGAGATGCTTTGCCCGGACTTTATTTCAGCCATCTTCAGTTGCTGCTTGTTGTGGGTCTTTCTGATTTCAGTTTTGTCTTTTAAAAATATGCATTTATTTTTTCAAGTCTCTCCCTCTTTTTACATAAGCTCTCCAGAGACGTTCGTTAATTTTAAATTGATGAGTCAAGTTTAGGAAACAAGCCCAGACGGAAGTGACAGAAGGACGCGCCAGTTATTTTTCCAAAATAAAACACCCTGCAGACTACGCCGGAAATAAAATAAAATGTTTTTATTCTTTCTGTGCGGCCCGGTACCGGTTGGGGACCGCTGCTGTATGACGTCGCCTTCGTCTTCACACACAAGATTGTAAGCTGCCGTCTGTGAGCCATGAGCGATGTTTGTTTTTAATATGGTTTATGCTGGAGAAGACCTGCTCACATGTATGTGGACTCCAAATGCAGACTTCTTCATGTTCATGTAAGTGTCGGGGATGACGATGGCGCATAGTTTGAGCGAAAAAAAAAATTAAACACTTTTTATTTTAATGTTACAAGAGCATCAAATTTAGAATTACATTTAAAAAACTAACTAAAATAAAATACATTTAAATTAAATATACATTAGCCTATTTATTTTCCAAAGCCACAGGGAGTCGCAGCGGAGGGATCTGTGAAGCGCTGTCCCGTCAGATGGGCAGCATTTGACTGAATCTGAGCAGCAAGTAAAGCTCAGTAAACTTCAGAGCTTATCCTGCTGCTTCTATCAGCAGTCACATCAACACCAGTGATCCAGGTTAATTTGCATAATGTTCCTCCACTATGTTTGACATAATGTGGTATGCTCTCTGCCTTTCCTTCTCCAAACTCTTATCATCACATATTTCTGGCTTTACTGGTCTAAAGTCTGACTTTCCTGTTCTTCAGTGTTACCAGCGATTTGCATATTGGAGAACATCCTCGATATCTTGATTGTAGACTTACAATGATACACATACCTCCTCGCGAGGGTTCTTGATTTGGTTTGATGTTGAGAAGTAGTTTTTCTTCACATAGGAAAGCATCTACTCAGTTGTCTTCATTGTCTTCCAGGCCTTTTGGTGTTACTGAGCTTTATAGTTTATTCCTTCTTTTTAAGAATATACCTAATTGTTGATTTGTTTACTCCTAAAGTTTCTGCATCTCCCTGATAGGTCTCGTTTGTTTTCCAGCCCTCTTCACTGGTATTGACTCATTTGTTGAACACATATTGAGAGTTCCCATGAACAGCTAGCCAGTGCAAATTCTTCACTTAGGATCAAGTCCAGAACTTTAATCTCCTTAGTTTAAAAAAAAAAATGAAATAATGAAATATAAAAATCGCCATACAATCGCTTATCATTTAATTGCCTTATTACTTATGAGCTTGTGAAAATGGAGGGACAGTGTAAAAAATGGCTGTGACTCTTTAACAGGAAGTGCAATAATTTTGTTAAACCCACTGAATTATAGTCTACACTTAAATCACATCTTGATTGCTTCATTTATAATCCATTGTGCTGGTGTGTGTACAGAGGCTAATTACAGACCCGACTGTAAGCCTAATTCTTACCATAATAATTATAGCTTCCTGTTGTCTGTCTGTCTGTCTGTCTGTTTCTGCTTTCATAAGACTACACAGGAGGGGAGAGGAGTCAGGGCTTACAGGAAGACATGTATGTAGTTGATGTGATAAAAATATAAATTGAATTATTGAATTTTAGTTTATGAATTTCCTGCCTTTAATGTAAAGTGGTCACTGGTATGTGTTGAGTTTCATGTGATTGCAGCATGTTAAAAAATCCCAAGCCTTCATGGACATGACTCTACATGTTAGAAAGAAATCTGGGTCAGATAAGATGAGCTGTTTTGTCTGTGTAAACAAAGCAGTAGTGTTGACATGTTAGGCAGTGGCTGGTTCTTACCGTTCACAGGATGATTATCCAGCCGCCTTAGATGTGATAGAGGTGATTGCACCGGGAAAACTGGAAGCTGTAAAGCCAGGTACCCAAGGAAGACAGAAAGACAGAACAGCAATGAGAATGAGAGGAAGCATGTGAAAATGAAAAAGAAGACACAAAAGATTTCAGGCAGGATTATGGAGAAAGTAGAGACAGCTATTTTACTGTTTAGTGAACATTTTTAACTACAAAACGCTTTTTTTCCCAACACAATACTAAACATAACACTGAAAGTATTTAAAGAGCTTTCTCTTTGAATCACCTCAGGGATATTCTACATACACACAAATATATGATACATCTATAACAAAAACCATAATGCAGAACTAGGTCAGGTAGTCAAGGGTGCATGTTATCTGATCGAGGATACACAAGATCTTTTTTACACCATTCATTTTTTTAAAAGTGTTTTAATGGCTGTTGTGGAAAGGAGGAAAACTCTTCTTTTTTTTTTTTTACTTATATTTGTGGAAGACTCTTGGTCTGGTTAAAAGCTTCATTATCTTAACTGTCACATGTCCAACTCAACATTATTACACTCTGTTCAAATTACACTCCTGTGTTGAAATCATTAACGGTGCTTTTAACAGGTCATTTTCTTGCTAGGAAGTATGATGATGCTTTTGTCCACTCTGTTTTGTTAGTGTATGTTGATTAAGACGGCTGGAGACAAGAAGACTGGTAGTTGACAGCTTGTGTTGTCCCACAGCATGAATGCTCCTAAGTTGTGAACATGAACATGGGCATATTTATATTTGTTACCGTCTCACTTACACAAGTGAACACAGCAATATCACTTAGTTAATACATACATATACAGCAATCAGGCATAACATTATGACCACCTGCCTAATATTTTGTTGGTCCCCCTTATGTGGTCAAAAATGCTCTGAACCATTGGGCATGGACAAGAGGACCTCTCAGGGTGTCCTATGGGGTCTGGCACCAGGACGTTGGCAGTGGATCCTTTGGGTACTCTAGCTTGTGCAGTGGGGCCTCTGTCAATCAAACTTGTTCCACTGCATCCTGTTGATGCTTGATCAGAATGGGGTCTAGGAAGGTTGGAGGTCAGATCAACATCTTGGGCCATTGTCATGTTCCTCAAGATGTTCCTGATTGGTTGATGTTGTTGCCATGTGGTGGGGTGTATTTTCCTGCAGGGGTAGGCAAGTGACATTTGGGATTGCCATTTGCATGAG
>OMNN01063111.1:0-17856 GCA_900302755.1 Chromis chromis | reverse complement strand
AATCCTAGTTTGTGGTTTTTATCTACCCAGCAGAATGCGTCCCAGCATGTGTTTTACCTCCTAATGACGGTGTAAACGTGATGATTTGTTCTCCATGGATCTGTCTGTTCGCTCAGTGCGAGGAACTCCTGCTTCACACTGCTGTGTTCTGATTGGTCAGCTGAGCGGCCGTCCCACAATGCCTTTCTTCTTCGTGCTGCTGTGTTCTGATTGGTCAGCTGAGCGGCCGTCCCACAATGCCTTTCTTCTTCGTGCTGCTGTGTGAGCCTCATCCAGCTTCAGCTGCAGGGCTGCCCCCTGTGGATGAGGAGGGAAGCTGCATAATAGGTGAGCCAAGAGGAGCTTGTCTTACATTAAGACAAGAAAACAGGACTAAGAAACAGGACGAGCCATTTAAGAACAAACCTGTTTGTGTGAGCAGTTCTTCATGAGGCACATTGAGACATCTTGTACAATGTGTCTTTTGTTTTGTCTAGGCCTCGTCATGACAGCATCTCAGTGATGACTGGTCAAACTTGATATGGACTAAGAACATTATTCTGTAATTTAGTTCATAAAAATACAAGGTCTACCTTCCCAGTGACTCATGATGACGTGTGGTAAAACTAGGCAGAACACAGAGAACTTAATAATACCCTTTGCAACCAGCTATAATTTCCCTTTTCTCTCCAAAAGAAAGCATATTGTTTTTTAACAATTCAAATCTAACAATTCTGCTTAGAGGAACCTGCTCTTTGATTAGATCAACAGAAGATGACCTCCAGTGGGTCCTGGGAAGAACATGTATATAAATCATAGCAATCGTTTTACAGCCTCTTTGTATATTTAGAAAGTTCTTATTTTCTGTACCATTAGTGATGTGGAGTGTACAGTATCATAATGCCATCATGGGAGTTTAGAAAGAGGTCTGGTTTAACAAGCAGGCTTTTTTCTAGATGTGCTTCTGCAAACACTGTAGTGTTATCGGGCAAAGGTAATGTGTACTTACCATGTAATGTATTATTGCTCTACTTTTATTGACTGCTTCAGATGTGAGTTTTTAAATAGTCTTCACTGCTAAATGTGTCTTTCAGAGACAGTGGGGGTAAAAGTGACTCCTTTAACCTTCCATAAAAGGAGTAATCAAAGAGTTTATTGTCTCTGTCTGTCATGAGTGTTTGATAGAGATAGAAGTTCATCCTGAGCAGCATTTGTGAATGTTCACATGTCATTGCTTAACCTCTTCCACCCTGGAGGTCCCTGTACCAGGGAACTGCACCACACTGCCATTTAATGAAGGTCACCAGGGTTGGCACAGTTACTAAAGAGAAGGGACTCTCTGGCTGGAGTGTTTGTAATACTTCATGTCTGTTGCATCAGATTTGGCAGAGCTGCAGTTGAGAATGTCATTTAACTTATTAATTTAAGGCTGTTATTTATTCTGTAAAGTGTCAGTTTTTTGGAACTACTTTATGTTATACAATTGCAAATTGTAATATTGAAGTAATTCCACTATGTGTTTGTTTGAACTGGACACTAATTCTGAAGACGAGTAATGATATAGAAAGTCCCACCCTGCAAGGTAACAGGATTGATTCCACAGATTTGATGTAAAAGTACTTGTTTGACATACATTTGACATATATGTGGCATAATACTACAGTATTAGACTGTTTGACCTCATCAGTACTACATCAATGTGTAAGCAGCATTTTAATGTTTGAGGTGGAGCTATAGCTAAGCTGCACTGTATGAAGTTAAGCTGCCAATGAAAGGGTTGACGTATACTCCAAAGGAAAAGACAGAAGATAAAAACATGTTCAGCCACAAAATGGTTTTTCATCATTTTGTTTGTTGTACCTGTTTTTAGGACATAATTGTAGGAGTTTAGTTGGGAAACTAAGACGTCTAAAATCAGACAGGTGGTTTAGCTGTGAGATGTCTGTGAAGATTCTCAGTCACCCAGGTCATGGTTATCCTCGTCGTTTCAATCGTAGCATCTGGACTTGCTTTAGAACTGATGAAGCCTCTTGGATGAGAGGTGAAACGTCTTCGAGAAACTCAAGCAAGTCCAGATACTACGATTGAAACTATGAGTATAGGTGTGAGAAAATACGGTGAACCTGGAGCTTTTGGGGGCCTTGGGGAGGACAGTTGCCTGTTCTGCTGGGTTAGTAATCCAGTCTGGTGCATAAAAAGTAAAAAAGTTATTCATATTGTGCACAGTCTGTGACTTACACTTCAACACTTATTTGGTACATTTAGTAGCATATCAGGAAAATAGTGAAAAATATCTCATACATTTAAAATTGTGTCTCAACCAATGTCTCTGTTTTCTATTTATGCTTTCATAGATTCCCAAAGCTTTCAGATCTGCAGATTTAATAAGAAAATGATGATACAGTACGGCACACAAATATGTGTATTCAGCATTGTTTAATTAAACACCGTCAACAAACAGGAACTAACATGTGAAACAAGCTATGATTGTACAGAGGATTAACTTATATTAGATATCTATTTTAAATTAAGACACTTTTAAAGCACGTTTTATTCACATCAAAACAAAGACATATTATTTCACATTCGTTCAGCCATAATGAAATCACTTCATCAACAGAGGCAGAGTTTATTGCCTGAATTGTTTCGGCCATTCGTTAAAAGATTTCCAAAGGAAAGGTAAAGGAATTTCAATGTCCGCCTTTTTATTGCTAACTCTAATGTATGGTGCTGTGCTCTGGGACGCCCTTCTCATTAGATCTACACCTTCATTAAGTCCTCCATAGAGATGTGATTGCAAAATACTGATCACCTCCTTGGTCCCGTCATTTACTTGCTCCATAGTTAAAGCCTCGTAAGCCTCTTGAAGCCTCAGTTTGAGAAGGTCTTTGTACTCGGCCACATGTCTCTTTGCCTCCTCAGTGTGTTGATTTGAAGACTGTACAATGTTTGCAAGAATGGCATCAAGTTCAGAAGCAATTCCCACGTTTTTATCCTTTAGGTAGTTGATGAAATTCTCTGCCTTTTCAGTAATATCCTGGTACAGATCAGCCTCTGTGAGCACACTGAGCCCCCTGCTGGTGGAATGTTGTAACTCGTTGTATGCAGGTTCTAGTTTATTCATGATCTCATATCCATCAACAACAACATCAGTTCCGGGTATAGTGAACTCGATTTGTCTGATGTACGTAAAGATCATCTCCATGAGACTGTCAGTGGCTCTTGATACAGCCTTGCCAGCTTGGTGGAACATTTCCATGATGGAGAGCTTTCTGTCTGATCCCGGCACTGTGAACTCTGTATCCCTCAAAAACTGTGTGACTGCATATAGCAAGACATTAATTTTATCTTTAATGTGTTCCATAACTTGTCTAGCCTCGTGATCCAGCCTGTCTACGGCATCCTGCACGTTTATGGACATCAAGCCGTCAACAGCCTTCCAATACATGTCTTTCCCTTGATCAGCAAGGCTGTGGACTAAATCCTGCAGTGTGTTAAAAGACATAGGAACCTCATGGTATCCTCGCTCTATGACATTAGAAAGTGTGTTTTTCATCTTCATGCCGGCACGGTTAATATCAAAGCCAAAGTGGTAGGTATGATACTTGTTAATGAACTTGAGCACAGCATCCGTCATAGCGGGAATTCTGTCCTTGGTGCCCTCAATCACATCATGGAGGAAGTCCCAATTCCATGACATTTGAAAGACCAACTTGTCCGAGTTTTTCAGAGAGGCTTTAGCAGTGAGAACATCATTGTCCTTTTCAGGAGAAGACTGAAGTTGAGGGAAGAAATGGAGAAAAACAATAGTTCAAACAGTGCGAAGTTGCACTATCACAGAATATCAGTCAGTCTGTAAATTTAAAAAAATGTTTGCTGTTAACACAATGCAAATGAAAGAGGTTAATGATTATATTACCAGGTAGCGACTGAACAGTTTTCCAGACAGCTGCGATGGAGACCTCCGCTGAAATTGCAATCCAAGGAAACCAGATGATGGAGAAGACATGGAGGCAGTGATGCTATCTTTGCGGGAAGCAAAGCGGAAGTTCCCGTCAACAAATGTTCGGCTGATGATGTCAACGTTGAGGGTATGACGAGACTCCCTTTAGAACAGAAAAAGTGTTGTCAGTCAACATATTTTCTAGTATATATTTTATCAACATATAAGCACAAACTGCTTTGAGAACTCTGGAAATATGCAAAAATATAATACTCTGGGTAAAAAAAAAAAAGCTTACATCACATCAGTCAGAGAGGCTTGACGTTTCATTCTGAAAGAAAATAAATCAATCATTTTTTATCAGAGCATGTGAAGATCTCTCCTGCTCAACCAAGGGTAAGAAGATCAACTAGACCTCCTACCTAAAATAAGAAAATGATTGTCCCCAAGGACAAGCCTTGGTGACACCATTCCTGTTTATTGCTGCCTCAGAGCAGCTTTAAGAGTATATCAAACTCAAGAGCTAATATAGTTTCAAACTTAAGAGGCCACTGTGGCCCCATTCACACTTTTCATTTCATTTCATTCACTGTCTCATATCTGGGTAAAATATGAGATATTAAAACACATTTTAATATATTTTACATTTACATGTTGCCACAAATATGTATAACTACACTGGCCAGATTATCTATACATCTATATCTACTATCTGCTTCTATCTATCTTTATCTCTATATCTATCTTTCTAGACAGGGAGCTCCGGCTTCCTCCCACAGTCAAAAGACATGCTTCAGGTTAATTGGTGATTCTAAATTGTCTGTAGGTGTGAATGTGAGTGTGCTTGGTTGGTTGTCTGCCCTGCCTTCACCTTAAGTCGGCTGGGATAGGCTCCAGCCCCCCTGTGACCCTACAGATGATTAGATGAGTATTTTAAAATATAATTGACTTTAAATTTTTTAATGAAAGATGAAAGATTATATGAAACAAATCCAGATACACAACCTCATTGGAATCTAAAGTACAAAATACACTGCGTACACATACCTCAGGTTTTGTGCCAGAACATGTTGCCAATTAACATTTACATCATTGTGAATCAAGTCGCACTTCCCATTTAGATGAATTACTCCGTTATCATATCCAATGGTTGCAGTAGCTGAGGAAACATAAACAAAAGAAAATATTTGAAACATTGCAATGTCTTAGATGTAATAATTCACAAATGGTGACCTAACAGATAGAGTGGAATGTGTACCAGACTTACCAGAGAGGTCGTATTCCAAGAAGATCATGGTAGAAATACAGATGGAATTCAGCGAAGTTATAAGATTTGAGTCCCTTTTCTCCAGATTGGCAGTTGTTGACACGTTATAAATAGGGGAGGAAACCTTCAGAGTGGCACTAAGTGCACCAAAAGCTGGGATAAACAGACTTGAAGGCAGGTGGAGAGCAATTTCAGGGATTTCAATCTTTTGCTCTGGAATGACTATGGTTGGCAGTTCAAAGTTTGTAATCTGGCTTGTGATGTCATCTAGACTGAAGGTGTGTTCTCCGACTGTAAATGATTTTGGTAGAGTGAAAGATGAGACTGTGACGTCATATTGCGGCATCTTGACTGAAAGGAATGACATTTTTCCCTGTAGATACTCTGTGTTAATATTGTAACTGGGAACTGACATTAGTGGCAAGCCAGGCAGCATGATTTCAAATTCCGTGGTGGTGATCACTTTAGGGATGTGGAAATTTTTAGGATCAATTCCAAAGGGTTCCACATGTAAGGTGGTAAATGGAACATCAAAGGCTGGAAATGTGATTTCAGGTGGAAGAGTGACATAATCAGGGACATCAGGGTTCTCCAATCTCATGTCTACTTTTCTTATTGAGTCTGCAATTGTTTTTACCCAAGAAGGCACAGCAACGCTAATTTCAGGGATACTAAATGTGACACCATTGTCAAATAGTGTAGATGGTATTGCATAATCATAGCCATCCATGCTCTTTGTGTATACAATACTAGAAGAGATTTTAAATACTTGTAATTTGTCTATATTTGTGACCTGATCAAATTTCAGCACATCCCAGAGGGTCTTCTGATATATTGGAAGCTTAACTGACTTCAAGAATACTAGGTGACCTTCAACTGATCCAGTCAAGTCCATGCGTACCTCAGATTCATCATTGGACATGAGTAAATCACAAACATGGATGAGCGATGCCAGCTGTTCCTTACCACTCCAGGTGAAAGACTGCTTCTCTGAGCTAATAGCAAGTTTGACGTTCTGAATGACTTCAACATCACCCAAATTACTTGGCTGACTTGCATCAATGTTCAGTGCAGTCTTCAAGGTTGTTAAAGGAACGAAATCTAGTTCTCCTTTAAGATTGTGTTTTCCATTTGTATTGATAGATGCAAAATCCACATTGTTATTACTTGTGTAATCAATTGTTGCAAACATACGCCGCAAGGAAACCTCAAGAGCCAAGTTCTCTTTCACGTAAAACATGAAGACGTTGTTGTCTGAGCTTCGCTTTTGTTTGTCCTGTTTGTTAATGTTTGAATTCAAGGCAGTCGTGACGGTCGTACGCAGGCCATTTGCACTGAGGTAGAAAGTGGCTCCATTTTCCAGGTCTCCAACAAAATTCCAAATGTCCATGACCGTTATGTCTGACTTCCCTTGGGTAGAGGTCTCCAATGACACATCAGAAGATAATGCTTCCAGGTCCCACTTCATTTCAAGGTTTCCTTTGCCAACAGACTCAATCAGAGGAATGTAAAATGTGTACTTTACTTTTTTCTTAGAGGAAAGATTTGGCTTGGTCTTGGTATTTCCAATGAGCTCATGATTCAGTTCCAGATTGAGGAAAGGTAAATTGATTTTTGCATTGTTAGCTACAGAAGCTTCCATACTTCTTTTGCTGAGACTAACAGCACATTCATGGTTTGCTTGTATGCTGTTGTGCTCCAGGGACACAGTCGTGGCTAATTTGATCCCTCTCTTCTTTGTCAAACTGGTGGTACCATCAATGTTTACATTCAGTATGTCAAACACAGATGATGAGGAGGTGCTAAACCGAGCAACAATGTCGAATTGATTGTAAAGGCCTGCATTAGAACTTATGGTAATCATAGGGGATTTGAAGGAGAAGTCACAAGTTATGTTACCCATAGCTGGGATCACAACATTATTCTGAATGTCTGGTAGTGTGAAAGTGGGCAGCTTTATTTCACTTAAAGTGTCTGGAACATGGATGACAGGAAACCTCAAAGAAGGCAGCACAAGGGTATAGGATGGCACAGAGAAACCCAGTGCTGGAATTTTGAAGCTCGGCGTACTGACCTCCTTGGGAACAAAGTAGCTAAAGGCTGGCATCTCAGCCCTGAAAGCAGAAACCTCAATGTTCAATATTGGTATTTTGTATCCAGGGACTCTGAAGATTCTAGGAGGGAGGCTAGACGTGTCAATTTTGTGTTTTATATACTGTGACTTTGCTTGGTTGTATGAATCTTTTAGAAGGGCGACTACTTTGTCTCTACATTCTTCAAATCGACTCTGGATGATGTTGGCATTGTCGCTGATTGCACTGTAGATTGGTTCAAGGTATAATTCAAACCTGTGAGTGTCAGGGTTCTTCTGATATTGTAATTTCAGGTTCATATCAAAGGACTGTTGAGGAGTGGTAAGCAAGGTCTTTAATCCAGCATTTTCCCACAGAGAAAAGTCTCTAACCGCAGCGGTTGTAATTTCAAAATAAGGTATGGTTATCTCTGGGACTGAGAGAGGAACGGTCAAAAAGTCTAAATTGGCCTCTCCATTGGCTGAAGAGAGGAAGAAGATGTCCATTTCATTGTTTTCTGCTGTGACGTTATGGCTATATTTGTACTGATTGAATCTTGCCAAAGCAAACCAACATGCACGCTGTTTCTCAGAGTTTAATACAAGACCATAGTCATCCTGGAGATCCACCTTACCGGTGAGTTTGAGGGGGAAGAAGATCTTGGAGTTGACTTTATTCTTAACATCAAGGACAATCTCAAATGGATGGGTCAAGAATTCCAATGAGTTAGACATGGATCCAATGAGACTTCCAGCAAATTCAGCATCATGAGAGGCTGTTAGAGCTACCTTCAAGTCCCCAATATGAGCCTCTCCGTTCACAACCATAACACTCTTCTTGACAGATGGAGCTTCAGTTTCACATCTTGCTTCAACAGTGATATGGCTTAGGATCACCGATTCTGCAGTCAGTGTTTGCTTCGCTTTTAAGGCTTTACAGTCTGTCGCTCCTGTAAAAGTTAACTTTGCGGTGTTAAAATCGACGTTGAATTCTATATTACTTTTGTGTGTACCTTCATCAGAGTAGTCTTGAATAGACCATTTTCCATTACCAGTAGTTTCACCATTCACACTAATTTTGCCAGATTCCAATGTGGCTGCTATATTTTGCTTCATTGATGCCTGACTTGAAGTTTCAATTGATGGGATGTCCAGGTTGTGGTTGTAGGCTGTGTCTATGGTTGCATAGATTCCACTCCTTAATGTAAGTGCCATATTATTGTTCAAGTCTGCTGTGTACATTTGGGTTGTGGCCTTTGCAGTAGTCCTGGCAGAAGCCTCAGCAGAGGAACCAGTAAGTGTCAAGGACCCTTCATGATCAATGGAGAAGGCCATATGGTTAGCTTTCATTGTCTCTGTGAACAGCAACTTTTTCATTCTTGGAGCTTCCAACTGAGCAGTGGCTTCAAAAGTGTATTCCAGGGGCTCAATGGGTGATTTGGCATGAGAGGTAATGGTGGCTGTAAGCTGTGGATTTTTCAGTGTTGTTGTTGAGTTTTCAAGTTTCCATGTAGTTACAAGACTGTACTGTGGGGAGTTAATGTTAAATTCTCCGTGAAGTTTGCCAAAAACTGGGACACAGATGTCACTGGGAACCTCAGGAAATTTGATCTCTGGAATTGGAAGCATTGTAATTTCAAAGTTGTTCAGACCTAATTTGGGGATGTTGATGGCTGGAAATTTGATCTCAGAAAGAGTTATTTCTGGAAGGGTGAGATCTGGTAGTTCAGATAAGTACAGAACTTTCAAGTCGCCAAAGATGTCTTCTGGGTCAGGTGTTTGGATTTCAAATTCTTTCATGTCATCGATGAGAGCAACTATTTTAGCTTTAATCTCATCAAAGTCTATGGTAATGGCAGGAATTGTGTAAGAGTTGAGGATGGTGAATTCAGGGAGTGAAATCTGAGATGGGATGCTAATATCCTGGAGTTTGTTCAGGTTGATGGTAAATGCTGGAATGACAAGGTCAGTGAGAGGAACAGTAAAAGTGGGAACTTCAATCTCAGCACTTTTCAGTCTTTCTAGAACTCCATCTACAGCTTGCTTTATCTGGTTAATGACGTTGTTGTCCTTTGCCACTTCTCGGATCTTCTCCATCAGTCGATCAAACTGTGTAGAAATGTAGGCAATTATATTGCTGTAGGATCCACTTGCTCTTTCGAGGTAAATATACATTTCACCTCTAATGTCCATGTCTGAGATCCTTTGCTTCATGTCCTCAAGCATATCCTGTACTTTCAGTTTAACGTCATTGTAAAAAGTAGTGTCTATCACATTTTTCAGTTTTTTTAGAGCATCAGCCACCCTTGTGTTTTTGAGTTCATCCAAATATGTAAAGATGGAACTTTGGATCTCTCTGAAAAAGTCCCTAACAGCCTCAATTTTTTCCACAATCTCATACGTTTTAATCTGCTCATTGATGAATTCTGTTAGTTCAGCAATCTTCATGTTAGTCTCATCAACAAATGCATTGTAGTCAAATCCCTTCATTGACTTGAGCATTGAAGAAATACGTTCATTGAGGTCATCAATGCTTGTCTTAAAGTCCGTTGCTTTGAGCTGGCTTGCCACACTGTACAGAAATTGCATAACTTTATCATGAACAAATTCAAATTTGATTGATTTCAGAGCTTCTACAATTGATTGCGCTGTCTCTTCAATTTTGAATTCCTTCACAAGAATAACAACCCGATCCATTAATTCTTTAAATATGTCATCAAGATCATATTTTAAAAGCAGATCCTTAAGGTAGGAATACACTGCATTGAGTTTGTTAGAGATTTCATATTCATCAATCCAGTTGACAATAACATCACTTACAGATTCCATTACTTTTGTTATCTGTGAGGAAGGGATTTGATATGAGAGCTGCTCAACATATGCAACCCAGTCAATTGAGAGAAGATAGTCCTTTACATCTTGCAAGAACATGTTGATGTCAAAGTTGTCAACGACTTGTTTTATTTCAGACAGTTTGTCTTTGATTGTTTCCAAGATGCCATATTTAGAATCTATCTCTCGCAGGAATGCAGCACTGCTGTCCTTCAGCTTCTGTAAATCAATCTGTCTGATGATGTCCTCGATGACATCAAGCACTTTGACAAATGACTGCTTAATGTCATATTTTTTATCAAAGGCCTGAAGCCCATTCCCAATGTATGAAAGTACATTTGTTATGTTGTCGGTAAGACGTCCTGATTTGACATACTCTTCAATTGTAAGGATAAGGTCTCTAATTCTGGTGGCAATGCTTGTTACAGTATGTTCCAAATTGTCTTTCAAATTGTTCACTGCAAGCTCTAAGTCATCCATTGTTACAGCAAACTCATTAATCAAGTAATCAAGTTTTTCTTTTACTTGATCGACTTTGTTTTCCAAGTCCATTTCTCGCATGAAATCACTCACTTGAACTGGTATCTCATCTAATTTGGTTCTGAAATCAGTGATTAGCTGATTAATATCTAAGTTGCGGATGAACTGTTGCAGCGATTCTAAGGCTTGTACAAGTGTGTTCTTCAGCTTCTCAAAAGCAGCAGGAAAGCTCTCAATGAATGGAATTTCAATAATATGACAGTCACTGTTCTTGTCATACTTGATGAATCCTGCCATTCTGAATTCTTGTGTTTCAGGTACTGATCTTTTATATTTGCTGAAAACGTCTGTCGACATTACTCCTGAAAACTCCAATCCAGCCTTGTCAGGGTTGTTGTAAGTATCGATGTCCTGGTTATAAGCATGGTTGTTCAGTTTAGATTTTACTTTCCAAGTCAGAAATTGTTCACTTGGAGTCAGAAGACCTTCACATTTGTTGTCTAGACTAGTGGAAAACTCGCTACTTCGAGGCTTATGTGTGGTTGATACCCGGCTGTCATGTGAGTATGCAAGAGCTAGGGGCTCAGCTTTAACCAGCAACTTGCTGTACAGCTGTCCAGTGTGCTTTCCGTGTAGATTAATCATTCCATCACTGTTGACAAGAGCATCAATAGTGAGGCTGAAAGGCAGTGCCATGGTGCGAATGGTGCCGTTAAAGAACAGACGTTCAGAATTTATTCGTGCTTCACACTTTGATGTTGAAGAAAGTCCAGCAAATTCAAGTTCACAGTTGTGACTTAGTTGGGCTTCCATTACATTTCCAGATGTGCTGCATTTCAGCGTACCAGCCATATTGTCGTAGGTGAGTTCGTAGGAATGTTTAATGTTGTTTTCATCTCCATATGCTCCCGTCATGCTTCCACTGAGATCCACCTTAATTGGCTCAAGCCTCATGTGGCCTTCATTGTTCAAGCTGATATCATAAAACCTGAGGTCATTTGTCATATCAAATGCCGAAACAAATGGTTTCAAATCAACTTTGGTGTCTTGCTTGTAGTAAACATCTTCACAGATGAAGTTGTTGGTGTTGGAGCGGAGCTTGAAGGTCCACAGAGTGAGGGTCAGTGTGTGGCTATTTTCTGTTTTCATCTGCTTGAATGTTCCCTTTGTATTTCCAGTAAAGGTCAGGGTCCCTCTGTTCAGTACAATATTCATGTTGTTTGATGTGGCTGCATCATATGCATGGCCCGTAAGGTCACCATACATGGAGGCTTCAGCAGCTGTGATTTTACCCTTAATATTCAGCTCTCCTCTGCCCTCATCAGCCATTAATTTGGTAGTAGAGTCCAGGACAGCTCCACTGTTGTCTATGGCACCACTGAAGATGTTCTCCAGTGTCACAGGGCTGCATTGAATGCTGTTAGTTCCACTTGTGGTCAGACCATTACTTCCAATTCTTACAGTAGCCTTATGCAATCCACGGCCCATGTCAAAGATGAGGGAACCCTCAGAGTTTAATTCAAGTCCATCTGAATTCAGGGACCCTGTTATAAGTGAGTATGCCCTTTTTGTGTCATCGTCTGCCTGTGACTCAATTCTGACGAGGGCCATTTGGCTGGATACACCAAGCTCAACTTTGTTGTTTAGTGATTTACCCATGGGTGTAGCAACAGCATTGCACTTTAGGGTCAATTGTGCATCTTTATACTTGAGCTCTGCTACATGTTTGAAGATGTCCTTCTGGGCACTGGTTTTGGACACAATATTCAACTCAGAATTTGCATAGACTCCATGGATCATGTTCTGAAATTTGAGGAAGGGTGAGTCAAAGTGCAGGGTGGACTCTCCCCTTCCTTCTTGATCTAGTGGACGCAGGTTGTAGCTCTGAGTATAGGAGGTATTAGTGTAGAATGAACCTATTTTAAGTAATCCATCCACAGTGCCATCTCCTGTGACTTCATCTGAATCTAGAGTGGATGTTGACTGAGCAGAGTAGTAGAGAGAGGCTTCCAACCCTACTGGACTAGAGGCTTGAAGCTTGTAATTGGCTCTTGCATTCAATTTGTTTGTAATCCTTATTGTTTCTAAGACACTTAAGCTTGTGTCAATGAGGCTATGGCTGAAGGAACTATTCAGAAGATACTTGAGACTATCATCAGCTCTTCCTGACATCATCGCGGCTCCTTGAAACAGACAGAGAAAAATTGCATTCATTTGTAAGATATTATCTGTAAATGCTTGAGCAAAGATGAAGGTCGGAGATCCATATGTCATTTTTTCAGATAGAAGCACCATTTCACAAAACAGCAGCATTTAAAGAAACTATCAGTAAATGTATAAGCAAGTCTTCCAAAATCTTAAGTTGTGTCTTTTTTTCCCCAAGAAAATAACAAATAAAATAAAAAACACCCCACATACAGCTGTATTCATTAACTTGAATACAAGTATTCAATTATGTTTAAAGATATGTTTACCTTCAAGCTTGTATGAGAGTAGGTTGAAAGGTGATTGACCAATGGCCTTGTACTGTGCAATGTAGCTGGGGACATCAACGGTGTCGTTGCCCCCAGAGATCGATCCCTCCCAACTGTAGTAGTTGCTGTTGATCTTGGTGGATACTTCAGCCAGACCGAGAAGGGGGACAGTGAAATCCAAAGAAGGTGGTATAGTGAATGACGGTAGTGGATAGTTGTTGGCTGGGATATAGAGGCCTATCTCTGGTAAATCTATGACGGGTACAGACAGAGTTTTTGGGATGTTTAATTCCTCTGACTTTTTGCCTCCATGTGGAAGCGGAAGTGAGATGGCCAACTTATCCTTGTTGAACTGGTATCGGAACAAACTGTCACTGTTGATGTAGAATACAACAAATCAGATCAAATCAAATGTTCCAATTAACATTTGAAAGCAAATTAAGTTTCTCGTGCTCAACTTTAAACACTTACGATTGCAGGAACAGTTTGTCAGGAAGGGCTGGCAAGGTAAGATCTGAGATGCTCCTTTTACTTCGCAGGTTTGCAAGATGGGGCATGCTTGCTGTCAGTTTGTCCAGCCATATGTTACCTGCCTTCAGAGTGACATGAAGAAAAATACATCTCACTTTATACAAAAACTGTAAAGCATAAAAGAAGTCTTTACAATTCTGTAAAGTGCAAGTGAAGAGGAAAAGCAATGTGCTCAATTATGCTCTACTATGAACGGAGGGAGTAGGAGAGGAGGCAGTCCTGACTAGTGCCTGTATGTAGTTGGAAGAAGTTTAAAGATGTGTTGTTTGTATATGTAGCTGCAATGGGAGGGAGCTAAAGGCTATTTATCCATTTAATGAAATTGTGCCCTAACCCAAAAGGTTCAGGTGTAAACGTTAACTTATTCCACTCAGTGCAACCAGTTGACTCTTAAGCTGCAAGAGCATAGTCAAAGTTTAAAAAGTGGTATTTCTTCATATGCAAAAGAATATATAGTGTCGCCTCTACTGCAGACTTGAAAGTCTGTCTCTTTCATTCATGGATCATCCACAGCTGAGGGGGGCATCAAAGCTCACAGTTTGCTTCAGGGTGATTTGTACACAGCAGTTGCTTTATATAGCTGTTTGAAGCTCTCAGTTTCAATAACAGTGGCATTAAGTCTGGGAAGGTGCACAAGCATCAGCCCTCAAAGTAGAGACAAAGCTTTGAAAAGTTAGCATCGAAATTATTTAAATTTTAATTTTAATTAAAAGACTAAAAAAGCAGGTCCATTTTTTCCCAAATCTCCGACTGTTTTTGCTCATGTTGCGTTGTGGTTAGTGTAGGTAGCAGGGATTTATAAGGAAGAGTAATATGTGTAATACAAAGATGATCTATGAGTTAGTTACCTGTCCCTCAACAGTCCAGTAAAGTTAAAGTAGCTCAGTGCTGGTTGAAGTACTTTTGGTACACAACATTAAGTGGTGGCATTACCCACAAACTTGCCAGTGCCTCCTTGGTACGTGGGTAAAGATTCCACCAAAATGTTTTAGTGCATAAAATATGCTAAATAAGAGACCAGTTGGACAGAAACTTCTTCTTGAAGCTAATAAATATAGTGTCAAATGGCAAAAACGCTACCTCAATGCCTTTGGTGACTATGTGACGCAGTTTCATGTCAGTCTTTGTCACTCTCTGGTCCAGGATATCATCAATGAGCTGTTGGAGCTGCCTGTGATGATCCTCCAGATTTGGTATCATTTTCTGAATGTCTGAATTCAGATCTGTTTTCACTTCCACCTCAAACTTGTCAGTATCTGTGAAAAGAAAATCCAAAAGCACCTTCAAATACACAAATGAGGAATGTTCTCAATCTCTCTTCTGCATTACAGATATTAATGACCAGTTACCGTATTTTAGTGAAGTTTTATGTTGGTAGGATGTCTCAAGAAGGTGGACAACTGTTTCCAAGTCGAGGACCACATCCTCATCCTTCTTCAGGTTTGCAGTGAAAGATGCATCAGTTTTCAGAGAAGGAATGCCCATTTCAAGTTGCAGCATGGCATCTCTCATCATATCAAGTCTACATTTTAAAGAAGGACACAGAGTTTGATAAGACTGCAACTTGATTTGTTAATTACTTTGATTTTCCAGGATGTTTCTCATCCACTCATTCCAAACTAAAAAGAAATTGCCTTTAAAAAAGACAGCAGCACATCTGAAACTTTAGCGGTATCGATCATCAGAAACGACTGATGGTTTGCCTGTCCTTCATAAATTACACCACTGTAAGGAAACCTAGTACTGGTGCACTCTGTTAATCAGACTATAACAAGAAATAACAATGAAAAACAGATTGTTTGCGCAAGAATAAGCCAAAAAAAGACCACTGCTTCCATGAAACAATCCTCTCATAACTTCACATATGCACGGTGGCTAGTTAAGAGAATAACAGAATACTGCTTTACAACAAAAAGGATGTGTGTACCCTGGTGTCCTTAATGTGTGAAAGACACCACGCATTAAAGACACCAAGGTACACTGGTGTCTTCAAAAAGAAACTTGTAGGTATTTTCTGCAATGCAATTTATACCTTGTGCGTCCAACCAGAGTCAGCTGTGGGATGTTCTTATTGGTGACATCAATGGTGATACCTCGCATCTTTGTCCCATCAGTATCACCATTAGTTACAGCCAGTTTGATGCCTGCTTCCACATCATAGTCAGGAATGACGACCTCAGTGGACAAAATGTTTTTGTTGCGGTTGTATTTCAGCGCTGCTGTGGCCTCAACTGAATCTTCACCTAGTAACAGTAGAAATTCAACTCATTAGTAAATGTTTATCACCTGCAACAGTGGCAACTGGTTGCTTCAGGATCTGCCTAGACAACATGGTTTGATCAAAACGCTCGGTTACTGTTCCTGTTGCACTTGAATGCAACAGGTGGGAGCACAGACTGTCATCAGCCAGGATTACATGACATCCTGATATCAACACATGGACCTGTATTAAACATGATTTTGTGGCCACTGTTAGTGCGCACCTGCGATTTCACCACTGACCACAAACTAGAGCTGAGAGCAAATATCACATTCTGTTTTAGTCAACAACCCAAATGATCCATTGGGGTCATTACACTCACTCACAGTGCTGTTATATGGCCACAACAACGCAATTGTCCCTCTGTCCCCACCGTGCTCGCAAGAATTAGCTCCCTACGACTTCTTACTCTTCCCCCAAAGTGTAATTTAACTTCAGGGGTCACTGTTTTGATGCAATAGAAGAGATTATTACAAATGGTTCTTGACATGCTAACAGAATGGGAACAGAATGGAAACAGAACGAGAGTATTCCAAGTGTGGCAGGAGCGCTGGCAGTGGTGTGTCCCTGCATAAGGTGACTACTTCAAAGCTGATGGCAGCCAAATTTGAATCAGGTACAGTCCTTGTTTTTATAGCCGCAGTCCTGGAACTTTTTGATATCACCTTGTACTTAGCCTTATTACATATATTGTAAAAAAAAAAAACAGTGATATTGTTCTAATGTTTAGACATATATTCACTCTGGACCATTCCAGCTCAAGTACATACCTATACTGTAGTTGTAGTTACTGTTAATAAAAGGGTCAATGATTTCTATTGACATTTGTGAGCTCTGTAACTGCTGAATATGGATATCATTTTTCAGGCTACTGGACTGGCCCATACAAATTTCTTGCACACAAACCCACACTCACACATTATATCTTTTAATATTACCTTCTGCCCTCAGAGTGAGCTTCAGAGTTTCTACTTTATGACGTCCCTTTTTACCCTCTCTGACTGTTTCATCAGTGATGGTGGCAGTGTACTCTGAAACCTTCCCTGTAGGCTGGATTTCAATCGCAAACCTGGGAAAATGACACACATTATCAATTGAAAAACTTAAACCAGTGGGTCCCAAGTCCAATTTTTCTGAAGTAGCTTCCTCTTACTTGGTTTCTCCAGTCAGAGGGTAATACGGGGCCTGGTCCGTGGATGTAGCATTGGAATAACGCACTATAGTGCAGAGATTCAGACCAGCGAATAGGGGTTGGCAATCAGTTGAATCAGTCCGGTCCTCCACCAGGGATGGCACTATTTTTGTTTGACCAGATGAGATGGACAGCAGCTTGTTGCTGTGTTTGAAACAGAGAGAGCAGAGCAGTGATAGAGACCAACATAGCAACCACTGAAAGCATTTCATATCATTTGAAAGAGGTGACACTGACCTTATGCTGAACAACTGAGTGTTTGCATTAGGAGCAGGAATGGACAGTTTAATCTTGTTTCTGTTGATGCTGACTTTAGCATTGAGAGAACTCTCATGGTACATAGTCGTGTGCATCTCAATCCCTGCATCCACATAGTCTGGAATGTGCACACCCATCTGGGTGATGAATTCCAGCCCAACTGAAGGCATGAAGGACAAATCAGTCTGCAACGAGAAGGATACATGTACATGATACTTGTACATTTAGGATTTAGTTTTACATGTAACCAAAGTTGAAGAGCAACTGTCTCACCATTGCTGAAGGAACCAGGCCTCCTTTGGCACCAGGTGCAAACACACCAGCCAGAGAGAACTTTAGAGGGAATCCAGAGGCAGTGGGTAAAGCGAATGCATTCTCCATGAAGATATAGTGGGCAAAGACTTCATTTTCAGTGCTAGATGTTAATGCAGAGAAGGCCTTTTGGAAACAAAAACAAGTATTATGAATAAAAACATAGCTAGTGGCATCATAGTCCACTATCAAATGTCAGTTAACATGGCTATAAAATTGGAGCAAGAAATATATATATATATATATATATGATAGAA
>OMNN01063108.1:7643-19428 GCA_900302755.1 Chromis chromis | reverse complement strand
TTGCCATGGGGGCGCTACTCTGTCGGAGCGACTCCTGACAAGGCTCGGTGTGTGCGAGTGAACTAGTGTGTTTTTTCAGCGGTTTTTATGTGTGTTTTCCGCAATTTTCTTGTCCGTCCGAAATGTTACAAGAAACAGTATTATACCTGGCGCCCTGCTCCTGATCACCTGTTTGTGGCATGTAAATGGACTCCATTTCACGCCCGGCGCAGCCGTTAACCACCAACCCAGGTAGGCTCACCTACTCACGGGACTACCTGGTGGAGCTGAGCCGCTCTCTGTCAGAGCCAGTGAGGACATCTCTCCACGCTGAAAACATACCTCCGGAGCTACTTCGCGGACAAAAGGGGAAGCGGATACGAAGGAAAAGAGGGTCAAGAGGAGGAATAAGGAACAGACTGAGGAGGAGAGGAAGCCGCCTACCGTTACCTGCCATAACCCTGTCAAACGTACGATCGCTCCGGAATAAAAGCGAGGAGCTTTCCACCCTGATCCAGTACGATCTGGACTATCGGCAAACCAGTCTTTTTTGTTTTACAGAGACATGGTTGTCTGAAGACGCAAAGTTTGATCTGGAGGGTTTTAACATCATTCGCTTTGACAGGGATGCGGCAAAAACGCGGAAGTCAATTGGGGGCGGACTCTGCATGGCTGTCAACAGCAAGTGGGCAACAAACTTTACTGTGAGAGAGACTGAGTGTTGCAAACACTATGAACTGATGACTGTGTCCTTCAGACCACACTACCTACCCCGAGAATTTTCACAAATAACTGTGATTTTAGTTTACGTACCAGGTCCTGATTTTAGTCAAGCTGCTGAGCACATATCTGACTGTTACAACAGAGCTGTCAGTCAGACTGGAGAGCAGCCAGTGTTTGTACTGGGGGATTTTAACAGGTGTGACATCAACACATATCTGCCCAATCTGGAACAATATGTCACAACTCCCACCAGACTGCAGAAAATACTGGACTTATGCTATGGCAATATCCCTGGTGCATATATTTCAAAGTCACGACCACCCCTTGGACGCTCTGACCACAATGTCATCCTTCTGTTGCCAAAATACAGGTCACAACTAAAAACAGGTGAACCCATAAAAAAAACAATCAGAGTGTGGAATACTGAGGCAACAGAAACACTCAAAGGTTGTTTTGAACTGACAGATTGGAATTTGTTTTTTAATGACTGTGATGATGATTTTAACATGCTGACAGATGTGCTGACATCTTATATTTTATTCTGTGAGGATACTGTCACTCCCACCAAACAAATAACAATACATCCAAATAATAAGAAATGGGTGACAAAGGACATGAAAATCTGCCTGGTCCAAAAGAAAAAGGCCTTCTTACAAGGAGACAAGCTGAGGGTGAGGGAACTGGAGAAAGAGTTCAGGAAGATGGCGAAGTTGGCTAAAATCCACTACAAAAACAAAGTGGAGCAGCAACTGACTTCAGGTAATGCAAGGGAGGCATGGCAGGGGTTAAACATCATGATGGGCAGAGCCCCAAAACCGGCACTGGTTAACTGCCCAGACCCCACCTCCTTTGCAGAACAACTCAACACCTTCTTCACCCGGTTTGACAGCAGCAGCAAACCAATCACCTGGACCTGCCCACCTTCCAGCTCTCCCCAAGAAGAAGCCCTCACCATCGACGAGCAGCTGGTGACCTCCATCCTGCGCCGAGTCAACCCACACAAGGCCTCTGGCCCTGACAGGCTCAAAGGCAGGGTGCTCAGAGACTGTTCCACTCAGCTAGGTGGAGTCCTCACCAAGCTTTTCCAGCTCCTTCTGGACTCCGGGTGCGTCCCTAATCTGTGGAAGGAATCCACCATCATCCCTATTCCCAAAAAAACCCACCCTAAAGAACTGAAGGACTACAGACCAGTGGCCCTAACCTCCGTGCTATGTAAATGCATGGAGCGAGTGGTAGGTGACTGCCTGTCAGACATGCTGTCACACAAGCTGGACCCTTTTCAGTTTGCCTACAAGGCAAAACGTGGAGTAGAGGATGCATGTCTCACACTTTTAGATACTGTCACCAAACAACTGGACTCTGCACACCCCCACACCAGGATTTTATTCATGGACTTCTCCTCTGCTTTTAATACTGTACACATAGACACCCTACTGCACCACCTCTCACACCTTCAGGTTGACCCCACACTGGTTTTATGGATTCAGAGTTTTTTACAGGACAGGCCACAGCAGGTGTTTTTAAATGGTTTTAAATCCAGCCAGTTGATTTTAAACACAGGCGTTCCACAAGGTTGTGTTTTATCCCCCATTCTCTTCTCTGTGTACACCAACAACATCTCCTGTAACAGTGAAGGAATGACTCTTTTTAAATATGCAGATGACATGGCTCTGGTGGCTCACCTGCCGGACAGCACTGCGCTGACCCGTTACCAGCAAACGGTCAACAACCTGGCCCGAGTTTTTGATGAAAACTCTCTAAAACTTAACATCTCGAAAACAAAGGAGTTGTGCTGTGGGGGCAGAGGTAAATCTCCGACACCCCTTTTTACACCCCTCAGTATCCAGGGTCTGCCTGTCGAGCAGGTAGAAGTTTTTAAATACCTGGGAACCGAGATCGACACCAACCTGTCATTTGCAGATCACGCTGACTCAGTGTACAAAAGAGCACAACAACGCCTCCACCTGCTGAGGAAACTGAGGACTTTTAATGTCAGCAGAGGCATTTTAACCCTGGTTTACACCTCACTGATTGAGTCCATTCTCACATTCAACATTTCATCCTGGTACAGCTCCCTCTCCGCTAAACACAAAACAAAACTCTCCCGTATTGTTAATCAGGCCGGCAAAATCATTGGTTCACCACAAACTCATATCTCTGAACTGTATAACTGCTCTGTGATCAGGAAAGCCACCCTGATCACAGAGGACCCCTCTCACCCCCTCCATCACTCCTTCCAGCTGCTCCCATCAGGCAGACGCTACAAAGTCCCACTGGCCCGCAAAAACATCTACAAAAAATCCTTTATTCCCACTGCAATAACCACCCTGAACAACAGGAAATAAGACACTAAACAGTACATACATTTTTATTTATCATTTATTTTTGGCATGTATTGGCTGTTGTTTTTTTTGTTTTTTTCCTGTAACATTTTACTTAATCGTCTGTGTGTGTGATATGTGTTGTTATTGTTGAAGCCTTGTAAAAAAAGAATTTCTGTCACTGTTTGGGGCAGACAATTAAAGTTTATCTTATCTTATCTTGTGATATTTCTTAAATTAAGTAATGTAATCACTTAAAAAAAGCATATTTGTATTATTAAATGACTAGAATAAACTACACACTGTTCTTAATTCAATGTCATCTGTTAGTGTGCACAAAAACATCTGGGAGTAGCACATAGTTGTCCCGAACTTCTCGGATCAAAGCAGGATTGTTGCGTTGACAGAGCCCATGTCAGGTGTCTCTACTGTTAAAACAGATCACATGGAAAGTTTGCGATGACATGTTGGCACGAAAGACTGTCAGACCCGACTGTGGGTGACACAAACTAGATTCATTTCTTGATCTGTATACACCAGACAGAATCAGCTTGTGTGTGTGGATGCCTCTCGTCTATCTCCCTCCCAGTTTGTCATACTTAGGCCCATGGTGACAACAGTTTGTCAGGAACAGTTCAAAGCAGGATTTAATGTCATCTCTCTGAGATATGACATACCTTGTCAACCCCGGGGTCATGCTCATAACATTCCGCGTTGACAGTCTGCCTCTCCTCTCCGCTGACTTTGACTGGAAGGTCCTCATTGCTGATTGTTTCTCATGAGCTGTGGCGCAGTCTTGATCCAACATATTATCCACTAACACGTCTCTACTGTCAGTCCCGTCCTTCCGCTGCCCTCTCTCCTCCTCACCAGTGTCATGATCATAGATTTGATCAAAAGCCTCCGACGAAGGTCACTGTGGTGTCACAGAATGAAATGTGGAAAACTCCCCAGGGAAAGTTTTTATACCAGAGCAGCAACCATGGTATTCCAAATGACTGAAAATACATCAGTTATAATATTTTTGCAGGGTTTTGCAGGAGGGTGTGTGTATGTTTTTACTTTTTTAGGGGTCTGAGAAAGGAAGTCTGTACATTTAGTTGATGGGCATTTTCCTAAACAATCAATACTGATTCATTTCATTCATTAAGGCAGCTGTGGATCAGGTGGTAGAGCGAATTCTCCACTAATTGTAAAGTGGGCAGTTCGATTTTTGGCCCCTCTACTTGTTGAAGTGGTCTTTGGCAAGACACTAAATGCCACAAATGGGCAAAGTTAACATAAAACACCCCAAAAACTAAATTTTCAAAATGTATTTTCTGCATTTACATGATATAGTGCAGTGGTTCTCAACTGGTCCAGCCTGAGGACCCGCTATGTCTCTATTAATGACGGTTGCAACCCAAATTTTTGAAGTTTGCTGCTCCTGTTAACAAATTAAGGTTTATTTGGATGTAGTCTCAACGCATTTTGATCCAGCTTGGGAAATGTTTGGCTTATTTTTTGCTCATTTTGGTGTATTTGGACACTTATTGCTATGTTTTGGGCATATTCTGTCCCATTCTGACAGATTCTGAGCACATGTTGGTTTATTTTTGGCACGTTTTAGCGTAAATGTCTCCAATAAGCTGGCAGAGCCAAATCTAGAGGTTAATAGTGGGCAACTACTGGTGTCACCACCACTAACTATCCTTCTATTGAAAGCAAACTGTGTCATAAGAAACACATCCTTTAAAATAAAAGACTTTGTACATAAAAATGTAAAATCTAAAAATGGCTTCGCGACCCACTTTTGGGTCACGACCCACTAGTTGAGAACCACTGATATAGTGGATGATATAATGGAGTCTCATGTCTTAATTGGATGAAATCAGACAAAGTACCTGTAAATGAGTCAAATTTGACTGGAATGCAACGACCATACCATAGATGTCACGTATATACAACCATTTGACTTGCACCGTGCGTTTTTGTAAGTAAATGCATCATTTTCTGTGAGTTCCGGCACATCTGAGTGCATCTGAATTCAGGTGGCTCTGATGGAAAAGCAAAAGTATTCAATAAGATGCTTTTTATTAAAGTTATATTTTAGGAGGATAAAAGCATCCCGCCCCCTGCTGAATTCCTCGGCCTCTCAAATCACATTCGGCGACACCCTCCGTGGTGGATAAGTGTCTGTATGTGAGAGAGGATCACAAAAGAGATGAATAGAAGAGAGGGGGACTGTAGTAGGGTGCACCATGTGATAGGTGTGTTTTTGTGTGAAGACATGTTCGTCCCCGGTGACATTATTGTTTCCCAGCGTTCCATCAGATCCTGAGGCCAAACAACTGCAGCAACACTCTGTCAATGCCAACACAGTCAATTATTGAAACCGGAGAATATCAGACACATAAACTCGTACACAGGCATGTATCAGGGACTCCGTGCTATAGACCTACAGAAGCCGAGGCTGATAAGCAGCAGGCTCTAAGTAATTACCAGCAGGCATTCACACACCCAGGAGCTTTAGTCGAATCCTTGCGCATGTTTAGCCACTAGCATCTGTTCTTGTCACAGCAATGCACACAGAGGCCATTAGCAAGGAAAGTGCATAACTGTACCTGTGAGACCTGTAACAAACAATGGCGACTCTGGTTCACCGGTCAAAGAAAGCGCAAGATCAATACTACAGCTTAACATGTGTCAACTGAAACTACTCCATACAGGCGTGTGGAAAGAGTACAATTCATGGAAATATGAAAATGATATTCTGTAGTTAAAAACAGATCAGAAAGGAAATTTAGTGCATTTATGGAACCTTAAGATGCATAAAGTTAGAATCACAATTTCCAGATTAGTTGTCATTGATTAGAACCTGATTAGGGACTGGCATGTGGAACCGGCTTGATTTAAACTTCTGAATTCTAGACTCTGCCATTTTCTTTGCTTTTTAAATGTCAAGATCTAAGGAGCTCTTCAAGGACCTCAGGAAATAAGGTTGTTGGTGCCTGTGACTCTGGCAAAAAGATCGTAAGGAGAATCATTTATAAGTTGTGTAGATTTCAAACAACTGCCAGTTTGTCAAGAACTAGCCGCTCCAGCAACATCAGGCAAAGAACAGACTGTTTGATGCAGAAAGAAGCCTTCAAGAACCCCCAAATTCCATCACAGGATCTTGCAGCTGTTGGTGTCAAAGTGTTGCATCTACAAGCAACGAAAGAGAAATTTGACCTTCATTGGAGACGAGCCAGGAGAAAGCCTCTGATGTGCAAAAAGAACACTGGAACAGTTTGCCAATGAACGTATCGGCAAAGAGCAGGCCTTTTGGAATCATGTGCCCTGGAGAGATGAATCAAAGATAGAGCTGTTTGACCACAGTAATGGTAGAAGAGAGTTTCAGGAGAAGACCTTTGGAGATGTTTGGGGTTGCCTCGCAAACTAGACCACTTGCAGTTATTGATTAAACTATGAATTCAGCATCATATCAAAGACTGCTCAAATATAATATGATCACATCTGTGTGAAAGTTGAAGTTAAATCAGAAGTTGACTTTTCAACAGGTTTATGATCCTACTCCCAAAGAATGGCACAAAAAAGAGGAAATGGAAGGGCTCAGTGAAACCCCAGGTTCCAGAAAACCCTCAAATATCTTGCAACTGAAGAAATTTGAAGGAAAAAAATGTCAAGAATGGTGGACAATTACGCAAAAACCCTTACAAGAAGTTATTTGTGCTAAAATGGGCAATGGTAACTTCTGAGTCCAGAGGTATACTTACTTTTTCCACTGAAGAGTGTGACATCTGTTAGTATTTTTGGTAAATGAGTTTCCTCCGCAGGGTGGCTGGGCGCACCCTTCGAGATTGGGTGAGGAGCTCAGACACCAGGGAGGAGCTTGGAGTAGAGCCACTACTTCTCCACGTCGAGAGGAGTCAGTTGAGGTGGCTTGGACATCTGTTCCAGATGCCTTTGGGACGCCTCCCTCGGGAGGTGTTCCAGGCATGTCCCACCGGGAGGAGGCCCCAGGGTAGACCCAGGACACGCTGGAGGGACTATGTCTCTCAGCTGGCCTGGAAACACCTCGGGGTCCCACCGGAAGAGCTGGAGGAGGTGTCTGGGGTGAGGGAAATCTGGGCATCCCTGCTTAGACTGCTACCTCCGCGACCCGGCCCCCGGATAAGCGGTACAAAATGGATGGATGGATGGATTCCCATTACTACTTTTCCTTGTAGTTGTTTTCATGCACTGTATAGCCTATCGTCTTCACAGTATCCGTACTCACTGCATCATAAATCACTGCCTGCATGTCCAAATATGTCATAAAAACACACGATTTAAATTAATAACGGTACTCACTTTTTCACATCACTGCGTGTCAATGTCTTGCACAAAGAAGCCCCGACTACACACATCGCAGCCAGCGTTGTGCAGATATCTTTTCACTCGAGCGCTTCATATGTCACAGCCTTTGGGCAAACTGTCATGCCATAACACACATTAAATGTAATTTTAGCCACGAGCAGGAAGTAATGATTTGACATTAGTCTGTTTGCCACCAGGGAGCTGCAAGCAGCGATATGTGGGAAAGTATAACCTCGGTGTAAAATGAAAGGTGCCTCTTTGTGACTTGATGCTTTATCTGCAAAGGTTTTGGTATTGCATGTATTTAATCTAACACTCAGAGATATACAGTACACTTAAAAGTTGTTTTTTGTAATGTGGGTGGAAAAAAACTCTAATTTAGCGACTTGACTATGAAAATTTAAGGAGTAAACACACAAATTGGTCCTCGTAGAGAGTCCTGTCCTCTGCAGCAACAGTCTAGTTTAATCCAGCTTTCATCCTTTCCCTGCCCTCATGAGTGTTATTTTAGTTCATCTCCGAAACACTTCTGCGTTTGATCCTTTGGGCATTTTCGAGCTCGGTCTCCCTCCCCAACTCGTCACATACTGCTGCTTTTGTCAGGACCCCTTGGCATCGCATCTGAACACAGTCTGTACCCTTTAGCGTAATGTTTCAATGCCTAGCATAACCTGATAAGCCTATAAAAAAAATCTGAACATCAGAAATAGACGGAGTTTGTCCGAAGCCAAATGTTCCCTGCTGGTGTCGTCACTGCTGTTCTTTTTTCAGGTAACAAGAGGTTTGACTTGGTTAATGCTGTGATAGAGTGCATTTAAACCCAAACCATGACCTTCTCCTGGCCTCCACAAGTAGCTTTGGTGCCTTAATTTACCTGTTTGCTTAATGAATAAAGCACATAGTCAAAAACTATCTTCCTACAAGTTTAATTCAGTGTTTAAGGACTCACACATACACAGCGAAGTAAATGAGCTGAGTGGAATGAAGAAGCCTAGAAAATGATACAAGAGCTTGTATAAGAACAAGAGTTATGTTTTCCTTAACTGGAAACCAGAACAGCATCCTTGAAAACCAAACAACCTCCATATGTCCTTGCAGGTGGTACAAGTCCTTGTGTTTCCAGTGTGTTTTCATTTATTCACCCATTATCTACATTAATTTATTGGTAGTAATTCTTAGTTGGTCATATGTGTTTTAATACAGACATATTTGGGTGTTTCATGGATTCAATATATCTGTATCTGGTATTATTTTCATATAAAGTGCAGGATGGATTGTGCAACAGAGTGTTGGAATATGGAAACCAAGGAAGTTGTGAAATTTCCCAGAGAAGCTTGCACTGTTTTCCCAGTCAAGCTGACCCCGAATGAAGATGTATCATCTTGTCGAGGGTCAGAGTGACCCGTGAACTGGATTTAGTTTCCACAAAACAGAAAGTACTGTATGAAACAGGCCTTCATAACAAATGGAACAAGAACCCTCATCAGTAATTGGATGATTAGCGGTAATCATAGTTGGACAAAGTGGCTTGTTCAAGTTTGCAGAAAACAACCAGAAGAGCAGGAGATTGAAAAAAGGAGTGCAACACTGCCTATCTTTCTTTCACAATAAAATATCTTGTTAATGTCTCTTCTGAGTCTTTCTTGACTTTTCTGAGCTTCTACTTCAACAGAACTCTATCACTACATATAGTGTTCTCCCACTTCCTGTCCTGTACTGGGTCAAAAGGTTTCCCATAGTCCAGATGTGGTTACATGCACATTACATGCATTTAATCAGAAATTTTCATCACAAACACAAACCTCAGTCTCCTGGTTGAGAGTCCAGTGACTGATGCCTCCTTGACTTCTCTAATAAACCTCTTTATGGGGCAGTTTTATGTAGAAAAGCTCCTGTATTGGTGTTGTATATTGACGCAATCAACGTCAAAGGACCCGTTGTGTGTATCTTTCAGACACAAACAGCTTCGTAAAAATGGCAGTATAAGAGAACAAGCTGCATTTTCTTGTTCGAATAAGTCAAGACACATGCAAAACCACAGACAGGCCCTGATATGTTCTTTCTAACTACTACTAGTATTGAGTAAATTATTCTCTCTTTTTAACAGTGCAACACTGCCTATCTTTCTTTCACAATAAAAGATCCTGATAATGTCTTATTTGAGTCTTTCTTGACTTTTCTGAGCATCTACTACAAAGAACTCAAGATTCAAGATTCAAGAATCTTGAATCAAAGAACTTTATCACTACATCTAGGGTTCTCCCACTTCCTGTCCTCAACAGGGTCAAAAGGTTTCCCATCGTCTAGATGTGGTTACATGAACATTACATGCATTTAATTAGAAATTTTCATCACAAACACAAACCTCAGTCTCCTGGTTGAGAGTCCTGTAACTGATGCCTCCTTGACTTCTCTAATAAACCTCTTTATGAGGCAGTTTTATGTAGAAAAACTCCTGTATTGGTGTTGTATATTGACGCAATCAACGTCAAAGGACCCGTTGTGCCATTGTGTGTATCTTTCAAACAGCTTCGTAAAAATGGCAGTATAAGAGAACAAGCTGCATTTTCTTGTTCGAATAAGTCAAGACACATGCAAAACCACAGACAGGCCCTGATATGTTCTTTCTAACTACTACTAGTATTGAGTAAATTATTCTCTCTACACTGTAGTTTCTTTACCCAAACAGTACTGTAAGCATTCACTGGAAAACACTCAGACCCTAAAGTGATTCACTGCCAAACAATGACAACAGAAACCCCCCTGAAACAACAGCATCTCAAATCAGGTATAAGTAAGGCAAACACTAAAGCGTGCCTCGTTTCATAAATATCCAAATATCATCATTCTGAAAGCATCCTGTTATTGTCTTTTGAAAAACTTCAATAATTAAAGAAAGCATCCTTAGTTAGTCAGCGAGTTGTCAACAAAATGTAACGCCGTAGCTGCTAAAGCGGAACAGAGTCTAAAAGTTAACTCATTTAGACCGTAGATTGTGTTTTTCGGTTTAGTGTAAGCAGAATTTTCAGCCCGGTGAGCTCCAAATTGCATCTCCCACTTTGCAACTCTTTTGGCTACACTAAGGCACTGAGTGGGCATATCCATTTAATGCCGGCTGCACACAGTAACAGCTTACAACAGACTCACTGTTGTTCAACAGGATCTCACAGAAACCATTCAACGGAGGAGAATGTGATTTACTCTTGCCTTGCTTCACTTCAAATTCTCACCTTTTTTTTAACATTTGAAATAAGAATTTGCATTAAAATCCGTCCCGAATAATTCAGGAGTTTTTCCCTTTTGAACGTTGCGCTTAACTTTTTCTGATTTAGCCTTTATTGGATTTTCTTTTTACTTATTTCATCATTTTCATTCATGCATTTTTTTTCTATCTGCAATACACTGAAGCAATTCACTCACAACGGACCGCTGCTGCCACATCCTCTGAGCTCATACGGTGCAGTGTTTTCCATCTGATACCATTAATCCCACATGGGTTATTGTATTCTGTGGAGCATCCGGCAGCTATGGGTGTGTGCCGTTTGAATCCATATAGATCCATGTGCATATGTAGGCTTATGTGAAGCAATGTGTGCTCACATTTTATGAAAGCTTATATCCACTGTGTCTGCGATTGCGTTATTTGATCTATAATGGCGTGTGAGATGTCCAGGGTTTATCGTATGAAGTCAGGGCACACAAATTGGGAACCAAATCTCATCAGAAACACTGACATGGATGTGCAGGGAGAAATTGTCTGTACAGAGAATACAAATGCATGTAACAGGGTGAGGATTTGTCTAGATTTTATGGTGGCTGTGCAGAAAGATTCATTTTATGTGACCCTAAAAACTGAAGGTTTAATGCGTTTGTAGCTGGAGGGGGGGGATTGTGCATATGGCCGGATAATGTTATTTTGTACGGTCAGTTTACTGTCTTTCATTCTGGTGGCTGTGTCTGAGTTGTGGTGCTATAACGGGCCCTGTCTACATTAATGCGGATGAATATAAAAACAATAAATTACCGCTTCATCCACTCTCTCCTCAATATTTTCCCAACCCCTTGTGCATAACTTGTGGCACATTTTTCCAAAACCCCAAAGTTCAGAGGCCTAAAACGAATGTTAAAAACTAAATAAATGTGAAGTAGTCATGGCCACAGTGTTAAAAACCTGGTTTGGTTACTATTAGAGCCATTAGAAATGATGTTGATCAGGAATCTATGTCCATTAGTGAGGAGGGAACCCATCACTAACCACAATGAAGTAGCTAACCTGATAAACAACTTCAGTTTAACTCAAACATTCCTACACAACTAAAGTGTATTTACAGTTACGTTTTCGAACATTTGCTCTTTCTGAAAGGTTAAAGTAAGTCCAACACCAGATTCTCACCCAGGAAACTGACATTTATTGGAAAATG
>OMNN01063104.1:0-13021 GCA_900302755.1 Chromis chromis | reverse complement strand
CTTTTCAGCAACCAAAGTGCACACGCCACCTACACCATGAGCATGAAGCAGCAGTAACATCAGCTTACCAGCATGCATATAGGACACACATGCACACACACACGCACACACACAGGCATGCAGCCAGAGTCTCAGCAGGAAAACAGCAGGTATATTTCTGTCAGACATGGACACAACCAATTGCAGCTATAATCACAGCAGGCAAGCAGCAGAAGCACCAAGTAGCGCGCGCGTGCGCGCACACACACACACACACACACACACACACACACACACACACACACACACACACACACACACACACACACACACACACACACACAAATATGATCCTTCAGGCTCATACATGTACATGCACCCACTGAGGATACACAGCAGTAACTACAGTAAATAGCAAATTTTAAATATGCAGTTTCTAAACATTTACTAACATCTACATCTGAAGCCTGCATATACTGAACAAAATGTAAAAGTATCATGTGATATTTTCTTAGGTTCTATGTTTTCTTTAACTTAAGGGAATAAATATTTATAATTCCAACACACGGCATCTTTACAGCAGAATATATGTCATTAAAGAACCAGATATACGCAAAAGTTGGCCTCTTCTCAGTTCAGCTGTATTGCTGTGGACCTTGACTCTGTGTCAGAATATCTAACATCACGTTCAAACCGCCCTAAGCCTTTGTGGGGGAAAAAAACAACAAAAAAACATCACTGCAGATTCAGTCATTTGAAGGAGGACACTCTGTCACAGTCGGGGTCCCCCCTCAAAAAGCAGCGTTAAAAAAAATGGTGAAACTTGAGAAACTTTTTCCACCATATGAGCACGTTCATGACAGCTTTCCAGAGTTGCTCTGCCAATGCGTTGCCAGAGGATTTAACAACAGAAGCTGCATTGACTCGAAAATGTAAATTTGTGGGCAATAAGCAAATCACCACAACCACCAACATCAGCACCCAGAAAACTTCAGGGAAAAGACACACAGGTTTAAAAGTCCTTTCTGTTGTTGTGAGTTTACACTAATGTGATAAGAATGACTAATGTTAAACTCGTAACATCTGTCATAGTGTTATCATCACTCACCTCACTGCAGTTGCCGATTGCCCACAGCAGATCAGCATGACTTCGATTTCAGACACCCTTCTCCTCCATCTGCTGCATTACTTCTCCTGTCAAGGAACCAGTTATTTTCATCACTATACAGGCTGATTCTGGGATGCAGTCACTGCAGCATTTATGCTTACGTGAAGACAAGCAGGTTAACACAGTTAAAATAACACTGACGTGCAGGGAGAGCTGATAGATAAGGACCTAAAACTGTAATTAGTAAACCAAGTCTTTTTCCATTCTACTGAGGAAGACAAAACCCTCTGTTGTTACTCTTTGTCTGTACACATCACAGAACATCACAAACTCTGCAAGTTTATTAAACCCTATGAGCCATCGGCCATTTTCAAGGTCATTTCTCTTCCTCTACTTTAAAGTTCTCATTTTGATCATCATTAGGGCTTGTTATACATGCTGTATCTTGTTTTTTTTTCCTAAACAGTCTAGGCTATCCAGATCTTCCATTATTTGATATGATCATACTTGCAGATTATTTATATTAGCCTTTTTGCATTATGAAGTTTTTTGTGTTTTTACATGTATCTCATCAAAAAATGCTGGCAGTAGGGATATATGTTCATATTTGTGTAGAGGAGAGTGTCTGGAATCAGGCAACATGACAACCATGATGGTGGGAGACACTATGATTTAGACACTGTGAAAAAGATGTGCTTAGTGACGAACAGAAAATAACTGTCATTATTTGATTCACTGGAGTGTTCACAAGCAGTAGCCTACTTGCAAAAGTGCCAAATCAGACAAATTCAAAGTTATTTTTCACGCCAGTACTTTGTGGCACTGACAAGTTACTAGCATTGTTGGAAAGGTCAAGTTGATATACGATACCCCAGCAAAAAAATACTTTACCGCAGAAGAAAGGATATGAATTTGGACGCAAATGTGTCCGTCTGGCTGTAAAGATTAAAAGCACAAGCACTTTAGCAGAACATAAATAAACAATCACAACTGTGCTTCGTTTGTAAAGATGCTCACACCACCTACAAGCACAAAGTCAGCCAGAAGCACCAAAACGACTAGAACAAAACGTACACAGACAGATAAGTAGTGAGTCACATACCATCTGCAACTACAACCTCGGCCAGATGCATCATAAACATCCGGCAACACATGCAAACACAAACGGTCACGCACATTACTCAGGGAAAATGGAAGCACGGAGGCACAAGGTGACTCACTGGTGTGCGCTCAAACGTACACCTACATTAAAACAACAGTGTTGTTCTGCCATTATTCTCAGCAAGTGGAAATGAGAAAATGTCTGAAGTATTAATGTTGATCTGGGGTGAGTCATCATCATCTCGGCCGACAGCGGATAAAGTAACAGCTAAGTTCACGCACATGAGGCAGACTTCCAGCAAGCGTACATCTGTGGCCACAGGTAGTCCAACGTATGTAGAGGGAAAAAAACACACCGATGTATCTTCACATCCGCAGGGCGATCACACACACTGCAGCCATTATAATCCATCATCCTCTCCCATACTGACCTTCTCGTCATCGCAGCCCCCCCAGCCTTACCCCCGACACACACATGCACACACAGCCTCATGTCATACACAATATCACACAGAAAATCCCTTTAATAGTGTCTAGATTTTCCATGTTTCACACGATTCTCTACAATGAACAACTAACGCACACAGAGAGAGAAAGAAAGAGAGCCTCTATTAAACCTTTCAGACATCTACAGTACTTGCTCCATGTAATCTTGTGCTATTGACCCTGCTGCTTCCTGGACAAATGGAACCTTATTAATCATCATAGAAAGTTGCAAAAAGGCGTTGTGCTGAGAGAGCTCCATTTTTCATTTGCAGCCCTCTGAATTTAGTAAATAGCAGGTTCTCAGGCACAATCTGTGGCCAAGTTAGTCTTTGTAACAGGATATGTATGTCTCACTCCACCTGATTTATCCATTTTCTGGCTTTCACAGAGGCAGCCGACTCTTTGCAGTAGATTAGGTATGGTGCAGTGTGTTAATCCCGTGAATTGAGGAATCCAGATTTATGGTCAATAATAGAACTCATCTACAATTAAAAGAGCATCATTTATGAACCTTAGAATGTTTTGTTTTTTACATTGAACAACAAATAAACACAAGAAAGGCAAGCTAAGCCACTGATGAAGAGTGCATTTGGTTGTGGATGCTAATTAAATGCGAAAACCAAAGAGAAATCAGAAAAAAAGGTCATCAGTTAAAACCAAAGGCAGGTGAGAGACTAAAATAAAGTGTTTGAGGCATCAGTGGGCTGATACAGAGGTGGTTGGACCCCAATTTAAAAAGAGACCGGTGGAAAAGCATGCAAAAATTAATTTTTAAAAACAGGAGAACTGTGCCGAAGGGGACCAGAAGATAATTACACGTAATCCAAAATGTGGTCGACACAAACAGACCCTGAGAGAGAGGGAAAAACACTAACACAAGCAGCAACATGATACTTTATCAATTAATAAGCAGCTCTGGTGGAAAAGAGCTCGAAACATGATAATATTCTCCAGAGAATCAGTGTTAAGTCATTTTTAACTAAATCTAAAATTAATTCATTTATATGATTCAAAGATTAATTTGTAGAAATAATTGAGTTGTTTCCATCTCCTTAAACCAAAAGTAAATACTCTAAAGCCTGCTGGACTAAAATAATAACTGTCCATTTCTGGCTGTAAATGAAATCCAAATAATAGCTGTCACTTATTAGCAGATATTTTGTGCATTGGCTACTGTCTGCAGTGATTGTTAACTTGCAGAGAGATTAGTGCTGTTAGTATGTTTGGATAAATTGGGTATTAAAGAGATTTACACACAAACTACCGACCAGATCTGATTAGACCATAATATAGACTCCAGTAACTATAATTTGGTTCTGGTCCGACTCAGGTAATTATGATCAAGTCATCATAGTGAAGCTTAATAAGTCGAAGGTATCACATTGCCAGAAACACACCATCCCCAGCACGGAGCCTGTTGGTTCCAGCAGCCTGCTGTGGTGATGCCTCTCAGCAGCAGCCCTGAAGAGCTTGTGAAGGTGGAGGGTAAAATAAATACAGCAAAATACTGAGGAGTCCGGCTGCAGTTTGTAAGAGACCTGCGTGGACAGGATTATTTTCCTCCAAGACATCAACCTCAAAACACAAAGCCTAAGCTGCACAGGAGTCTAGACTGCAGTCCAATCCACACTTTGTGGCAGGAGTTGGAAAAACTGCTGTTGCCACATAGTACCGGTGCAGCATGACAGAGATTGAGGAGCTTTTTAAGAATTACTGGGGGAAACGGCATCTAGAGGTGCCTCTGCTTTGCTGATTTGAAGGAGGTTGTTTTCTATGTGTACTTTAGAGGGTAAAATACTTTCAGGCTCTCTATGCGTATATTATATATGAAAGGTAAAGCACAAGAACACAAACAGTGTTGGATTGCTTCTATAATTGGCACACAATTATACATTTTGATTACGCACGGTCTTGCTGTGACATATTGGCAAGAAAAAAAACGAGAGATGTTTCATTTGAGCAGAGAGTTCTATTTTTCATCCTCGTATTGTTTATCTTAGCAATTTTTGTCAGCTTCAGTCACCCATAAAGGTGCGTTGTGGGATGTCTGGTTGAAAGCACTCCAGTTGCTCCCACTGCGTTTTCCCCCCTTGTTTGCCACAACCTCCCTTTCCACCGGTCTGTGTCAGTCTTTCCGCCGTCTTGCCAAATTAACAAGGCTTTTAGGATCTCCAGAGACCCGGCACCTCACTGATTTACCGACTGTCAGACCTCCACAAATCACTCCATTCCTGTCAGCACTTATAACTCCTCTTTTTCTCTCCCCATCTCTTCTTTCATCACTGTGTTTCTCTACGTCTCACTTCCTTTCTATTACTGTTTCCATTGCCTGTCTCTCCGCCGTTTTTTACTCTTACTATCTGCTGCTGCTTTGTGCTCTCCTCTACATCTCTCTCTCCTCCTGTTACTTTGCCTTTTCCTCTTCCTGACTTCCTTGCCTTTTTTGTTACTCCCACTCCTCCCCTTCCTGTCGTCATTATTTCACCCTTTCTCTTCACTTCACATTCTCATCCTGTCTTTTCTCACCTCCATCCCACATCCCTTCCTCTTTTATCTATTCCCATTCCACACTCCCCTCTCGCCGTGCTATTTCTTTGTGGTTTTTGTCCTCTCTCTCCTCTGTCCACCCCCACTAATACCACCTTTCTGCGTCTCCCCCCCCAGTACCTCCAGAGGCGGCAGCAGGAGAACGCCCAGCGGCAGAGCAGAGGGGAGCCCCCGCTGCCTGAGGAGGACATCACCAAAATGTTCAAGCCCCCACAGCCACCACCACGCATGGACACGCTGCTCATTGCAGGTACGCACACACATGCACACTCACCGTGCACGGCAATCAACACCAGAGACCCCCTCCCCTTTTTTTCCAAACTCCATCAGCCGCCTCTGCTCCCCTCAGAGGAGCTCAGGTTCTGTTTTGTAATTATCTCCGCCATTATCTTGAAATTACATTAATTTAAAGTTTATTGACTCAATCTCCAACTCGACCGCCCCTTTCCCTGCTGTTTTCACGCTGCTCAGCTCTCCTCCGCCTTTTTGACAACATTCTGATACTTCCGTTTACTGTGTTCACCACTAATTTGATGTTTTTCTGCTGTTTTCTCTCCCACCTCCGCCTGTTTGTGTGTGTGCAAAAAAATACACGTGTGTATCCATGTATGTATGTATGTATGTATGTATGCATGTTTCTATGCATGTTTGCGTGGGTGTGTGTTTGTGCCTTGGTGTGGGGTGCGTGGATGCATGCGGCTACCTTCCAACAGGGCAAATTAACAACTACTGCCAGAATGTGAAGGAGTTCACCTCGCAGAACCTTGGGAAGCTGTTCATGGCGGAGGCGCTCCAAGGCCACAACTAGACGAGATACAAAAGAGTGGAACAATCGGCGAGAAAGGAGGAAGTGCTCAGAGGGCGGGTAGCAGAGGAGGTAACAGAGATGCAAAACCAACTTGGCGACGACTGGAGGGGCATCTGCCACCATTTGTTTTCTAAGCTTATTTGTTTTTATGCCGAATTCCAACTTGGATACAAAATTGTCTTTAATTATCATTTAAATAAAAAGTCTTGCATCTCCACGTCCTCTCCGTCTCATTGTATTTTGTCACAGTTGATCTGTCTTCTGCTTTTAATGGCAATTATAGCCTATTGTACTGAACATTCTTGGACATTGTTTTGAGTTTTATTGTACAAAAGGATTGATTTTGTACTAAAACATTAATATGCTGAAATGGAGCTTGCTTATAATACAAAATAATTATACAGTACAATAGGAAAGTATAATTTTATAGCAGTTCAAACTTCAAGCAGGAAAAACCAATTATCAGTGGATCTGCTGTGTGTTGGTTCACATGGTGCAAACAATGGTTTCCTTGTATCAGTGAAAGTTAAGCGCCAAATGAAATGCCAGCTACATGGCTGCCCCCCCTCCACAGCCTGCAGTCTCCCTGCTCTAAATTAACTTTGATTTCTGATTTTTTTTTTTTTCATCAAAGCAAAATAACACACAACACACCAGATTCTGCCCTTGTTCTACACTGGTAGCAATTAGCACCTGTTTATTTTTAGGAGTCCTGATAGTCCTGTTGTTGTTTGAGTTTTCAAGACAACACTGCAGGTGCACAGAATGACAGACTGAGAGAAACTGTCGTATTCACAGGGTGGGATTCCTTATTTAGTGATGCTGCGTGTGTCTTGCAAAAAAATCTATAAATTATTTGATAAGACAATTACAGAGAAATTAGCAACAAGGGAACCAATTAGGTGCTTTTGAAGTTTATTCAGAAAAGGACTTTTATGAAGAGAGTTTTTTTGAGGAGTGAATCCAAGTTATGTTGGTGATGATAATGAATGTTGGCCGTCATTTAAGAGACTTTTCAGCATCATAAAGTTGGAATGTTTTGCAGGAATGTGGGTATATTGATCTACAATCACATGAAGTGAGATGTAAACATACAGATGATTGTAGAGCATCAACTGCACAAAGTTCTTCAAAAAACTTTACTCTCTCAGGTAATTAATATTAAATATATCAATATGCTGACCTTCTGTTTGCTGGCTTATGATGGAAGGATGATGATATCATGAATGTATTGTCAAGATCCATTCAATAATTACTGAAGCCATGCAGATGGATCTGAGGGCTTATTGTGACCAGCAATCATAAGTAAATCAATGATCATATTGAACCTACCTGACCACATTATACAAAGCAGATTCTCATTTCTGCCTTCAGGAGTTCACCATGTTCTATCTGCATTAAAACTCAATTCCTTGTTGCTTGTTTCATCAGGATAAACCCCTCAGTGTTTTCCAGGGAGTAATTAAAAGTACATTTATAAATCACAGCCAGGCTAGCAGCTCTTTGAAGACTCTGTATTACACACATTTACAGATTCATAATTTTATTATGGGGGTCTACTGGGATATGTTTACATGCTGTCATGTTTAAAGAACACTATTTTTCTCATTCTGCACACTGGTTCAAGACCTCTACTCACCCTCTGTCTAAGACGCTCCGTTTCAGCTCTTGTCTCTTTAAGGACTCCTCCCAAAAAGCACTGCTCTGATTGATCAGCTGACCTGACGGAGGCAAGGTAGTGTTAGTTACAGACTGTATCCTCACATCTATTGAGCATAGAGCTCAGCAGAAACAGATCTAGTGAGGAAATAGTGATGGATAGCTATGGCAAGTTGGTTTAACATCTGTTAGCTGAGTTTGACTATCTCGGATTAAAATTACAGATATCAACAATGTTGTTTTGACTATTATCTTAGATATCTATAATATTATTCTAACTAGTCAATCTAAGTACTTATGTCAAAAACAACAGAAATAGCTAGCGTTAATTTTTGACCAATCAAAATAATAATTGCAGATGTTGTGCAGGATGCTGCTCATGTGAGACTCCCTGTTTGATATTAGTCTAGCAAAGCATTTCAACAGTGTTAGCAGAAGGAACACAGTTGCTGTGGTGAATAACATTGTAAGAAGATGCCATGAATCAGCAAGGAGTCTGGAGAATAAGAAGTTATGTTTGTAATTTACAAACACTTTGGCATCATGCTGCCACTTGCTGTAGTTTAAGCTGTCTGCAGTGTCATTTTGCCTCTTCAATGCTCTACTTCAAGATATCTTTATTTACATTTTGACTAGGTGGAAATCCAGCTTGAGATATCTGCAACATAATTTTGGCTGTCCACAATTCTATGTCACGACATCATTCTGACTAGTTCAAACTTAATTCAAAATATCTAAAAATGACAATGTAGACATCTGGAATTTAAGAGAATTAAAGGTACGTTGAGCTGGAATTGTGACTACTCAAAATTAAACTGTAGATACCTGAAACTGGAGTTACAACTTGTCATAATTTACAGATATTTGCAGCTATAATTAGAAACCACACATATGAATGGTAAAAGTGAACATAGTTTTTCGAGGAAGAATGATGACAGATATCTGAAATGAGAGTTTTGGTCAGGAAGAATGTCATTGTAGATCATTTAAATGTTGTTTCTGACTGGGAAATACTGGGATGGAATCTGCAGTATTTATCCCGTATTGCTATTAAATGTTAAAGCAGTTTGCCATGGACTGTGTCAAACTAGCCTGAAGGCAGGTCTTATGCAGATTTGATGCATGGTGATGTAAATAAGTAATGGAAGGAAAGCCTGGACTTGAAATGAGGCCTTTCAGACAGGTAAGCAGCAGTGTTCAATGTGGACTTAGCGCAAGTCTGCAGACCTTTACATGCACTTAAAAGATAGTGAGCTAAATGCTAGTGTCTCCATACTAACATACTCACAGTGCAATCCATGCTTATATTTCGCAGGTATGTTGTTTTCCCTGTAAACATTAAATATTTCACACTAATAATAGTACAATGGAGGCTAGTAGGAATGTCATAAGTTTAATAATAGATAAAATACTGCACAAAATTTAGCTTTATGATTAAGTTTTTTTTTTCACTCCTACTTATATATGTATTTACTGACCTGGGAGACAGGCTGTGGTGCACACTTGCCCTTTCAAATGTAGATATAGTGGAATTGTATTGATTTTTATTGATTATGCTGACCAATGTGGCCCATCCACCTGCTTTAAAGAATACCACGTCTACTTAAGTAGTAAATTGATGGCAGCGCTGTCAATTAGAAATGACCATAATTTTATGACATTTCAAGACACAACATATTCATCCCAGACGGGTAATTTCAGTCTCCCCTACACATATTAAAAAAAGTGTCATCCTAAGCAAACCTGTGTCCATCCTGAGCCAAACCATTACTTACTGGTTGATGCAGCATGTGTTGATCAGTAACCAGACGTGTCCTTGAACAGCTCACTCACTCTAAATCCGCCTGCATGAGAGCGTCAGCTAAAAACCCTTAAACGTAACCGTAAGCTGTTTCGGTGTTGATCCTCTGCAGTGTGTCACATATCTTAGAATTACTCATCAAATCATAAAAGCACAGCTCATTTGCGGAGCCTGTCACCAGAGTCCACTTCAGCCTGCAACATGAAGCTGAATGATGGCTGCTTCATTTAATAAAGAATGTGCCAGTGTGCAGTTCATTGTATAATAATTACATTGCGGCTCCATATTTCTGCATGCTTCGTTGTTCCTCCTCGACCTGTGGTTAAACAGCGTCGTCTAATTCAACGGGTGATGTTATTTAAGTTGTCATCAGCGTCGCCTTAGTCCAGTAATAACTTGTAGTGCTCCTGCTTGTCATCAGCACAATGTCATTAAGAATAATTACAAGTCAACCAACATGATAAACGCTTATTGGAACAGCGACACTCGAGCCGGAAATGATTTCTTCCTCGAATCACAACATGTTTCCCTGACATGCTGGCAGGATGGGAAATATTAATTCGCCACAGAGGGCTCAGTTGATATTTGTTAATTAAGGTATCTGCTACTTTGACAGGCACACCTGTGCTTGTGATTGATGTGTCCTGTGATGAGAGGCATTTCTTCCTAGCAGGTATTGATTGGCTTTTGAGTGGTGGCTTCTGAGTCTGCGTTGTTTGTAATTCTGCAGCTGCGCTGTTGGGCGACGTTGCCCTTGAGGCCTGACTTGGGCACAGCCTCCACTGTCCCTAATCCTGGGGTGTGTGAGGAATTACAAACCTTTAAATGCCCTCAGCAGAACCACCAGCATTGTGTGAAGCTGCCGAGGCTCCGCTCACCCCTGCAGAGTGCAAACACGGTGACAGAGGTTCAGATGGTATTTAAAGTGACAGTGTTTTGATTGTAGTGGAAAGTAGTTTGGACTGAATCATGTAGTCACTGCAGGGCTCAAGGGCAATAGAGTGGAGGTGCATGGGAGTCAAACTAGTGTTGTGCTTTCACATTACTCCACAGTAATATAAATCATGACATTTCCTCTGCACGGCCTTGGTGGGCAGAGATATGGATGATAAAATATTTACCTTTTATGAAATACCAGGGTATTAGAAGCCAAATTATGAGGTTTCAGGAATCGAACCTCAAATTAAGAGACATTTTCACAACTCTCTTACAGGTAACTCTTATACATAACCCATATAAATAGTCAGTAAATGATTTTTAAGACACTGTAATGCAATTTCTGGCTGTGCATATTGTTAAGTTTGACAGAATACAAGGAGATAACCATTTAAACCTTGTGTTCACTTGTATAACCACCTATGCCAGATGTAATGACAGTCAATGACTGAAGGTACATCTTCTTGTGACTCAACAAGTGAATTGTCAAAGAAAGCTGTGATAACGTTGTTCTATTTTTTTCACTTCACCTGCTCAGGAGACACTGTGCAGGTCACACTGTGCAGGTCAACAGATAGGCTGAGGAGAGGAAGTCTCAGGTTTGGATGTAAACAAAACCCGCCAGGCACGTCACACATAATTTGATGGTGCAGTTTCTGACATGAGTAGAGAGTCGGGTGGTTATCACACAGCAGTGGGCCGATGATGCACGCTGGGCAGAATTTTATTAAAGTTGATTCGCTTTGTGGCCACATTAGTTGCTCTTAAAACCAACTCTGAGTTTTTTACTCTATGTGTAGTTTGCAATAATCCTACAAGTGGACTGAAGATGGGGCAGCTGTGGCTCAGGTGGTAGAGCAGGTTGTCCACTGATCGCAAGGTTGGGGGTTCGATCCTAGGCCCCTCCACATGCCAAAGTGTCCTTGGGCAAGACACTGAACCCCAACTTGCTCCCAATGGCAGGCAGACACCTTGCATGGGAGCTCTGTCGCCATTGGTGTGTGAATGTGTGTGTGAATGGGTGAATGCGAAACACATTGTAAAGCACCTTGAGTACCTCTAAGGTAGAAAGGCGCCATATAAGTACAGACCATTTACCATGAAGATGTCCGACTTAAATCATTTACTTCTCAGTTACTCCACAAAACCATTCATGACTGATGCATGAACTGATGTTACAACACATTTAACAGTTTATACACACAGACATCATTACAGGGAAACTTAAAACATTTTACAAATATATGCTGAACTTGAAAACTCAACCTTTGGAAGTAGTTTGACACTCAACGTCAACTTTTTTTTTTTAAGATTTATTTTTGGGATTTTTATACCTTTTTTAGAGAGGACAGTGGATAGAGTCAGAAACGGGAAGGAGAGAGTGGGGAAGGACATGCGGCAAATGGCGGAGGTCGGACTGGAACCCGGCACGTCGGCTAAGACTTGCACATGCGACACACGACATTACCGCTAGGCTATCGGCGCGCCCAAGGTCAACTTATTCACACACTTTCATCACATTATGGATGCAAGTAAATACCTCAACACTTACTGCAGTTATCATAAATACTAACTTCATTACTATATTTACACCCAAATCTAAATAATGCAATAAATATGATCAATGTCAAAATAAAAAAGTAGTTTTTGCATAATAAACAAATAATACATTTGCATAAAATAAGTTAATAAAAAATTGTGAAAACTAACTAAATACATAAAACACAGCTATTTTATTTTGAAAGTGTTGTTTTAAGACATACAAATATAAACCTACCTGGTTGGTTAAACCTACCAGGGGTCAAGACCCCCGCCGGCATAGCTCACAGGATCCTCAAGGCACACAAGCCTCACCACCACAACAAGGTCACAGCACAAGGTGAGGATCATTCTGCACAGCGAAGCCAAACATCCCTGAAGTACTTGTATCTAAAATGTTGTTGTAGATGCTTAAAACCATGTAGAATGTAATAGATTTGTTGTTTATACTGTTCTCAATTAAAATCCTTACAACCCTTATTTTGCATGTAATTTTTAATTATGTCAATTGCCATTCAACTAAAGTAGATTTTAATTTGTCCCTAGAAGGGCAACTGATTAATAACTGAAGATCAGAAACACACAACAATTAAACGCAATCATACAAGCAAGAATTTAAAAAAAATGCTCTCTGTTTAAGTAGCCTATTAATCTGACCTTTTAATAATCTAACCTTTATTGATCCCCTTGGGGAAATTCCTTCTCTGCATTTGACCCATTCTATTCATGTTAGCATTAACTAGGAGCAGTGGGCTGCAGCGGTGCAGCACCTGGGGAGCAGTCAGGGGTTAAGGGCCTTGCTCAAGGGCCCACAGTGGTGGTGACTGGGACAAGCGGTCACTCTCACTTTCCCACCTCAACCTCTTGCCAGTCCGGGGACTCAAACCGGCGACCCACCGGTTACAAGTTGGCTTCACAAACCACTAGACCACCACTGCCCCTAACATAATTACAACTGTAAAGTAAATAGTAAATGTGTTGTGAAGTGCTGTTTGTGAGAGGATGTACACTGTAGTGACACACTGGAAGGTGAATATGCAAGGTAAAGGAGTGTAGT
>OMNN01063103.1:0-19694 GCA_900302755.1 Chromis chromis | reverse complement strand
CATAAATTAAAAAACTGATAAATCAATCATTAACATAGTTGGTGATTAATTTAATGGTTGACAACTAATCCATGAATCAAATAATTGTTGCAGCTCTAAAATAAACAAAAGTATTTCAATGAGGTTTTGTGTTACAGTTTGTGTCATTCTAAATTTTGAAACAAAGATTTAGATTTTTGCTGCAAATCTAGATAACTTCCAAATATTGGTTATCAATCTACTTGATCCCTAAAAAATATTATCAGTCTTGAACAAAAAACATATCAGGCAGCTCCTTATGTTAACTTACTGTTTGTCTGATGAAGTTTTTTGTTTAAATTCCTCAACAAAATCTTTTGACATGTTGCTCTTAAAAGACACACAGCTGGGTCCAGGTCCAGGTCCAGATTTAGGTTCATTACTGTAAATAACGATGGAGCAGTGATCAGTGCTGAGTTCTGACATGCAGAAGAATCATGGACAGTTGGAGATGTCGTCTCACCTCTGAGCTCTGAGCTTTGCTCTGGTTCTCCTGCTCACAGAGCTCTGAGAGTCCTCACACTGATCCATGCTGCTGAACTCACACCAGCTCACAAACACTTTCTACCTCCACCTGCAGAAGAAACACACATGATTAAGTTAACATCCACTGAAATCCTCCTGTTCATCATGAGTCCTGTAAAAACATCAGCTGCTCCTCCACAGGTTGATTCTTATGTTGTGTTTCTCTGTGCTGGATGCAGTCAAGCAGCAGTGTGAGGTGGAGGAAGCTGCTGTTCTTCTATCAGTCCACCAGGTGGAGTCATGGAGCTGCAGTGAAGTGAAGAGCAGCACAGCACCAACCACCATTTACATCCACCGACACTCATTCAGTTTGACTGACACTGATGTTAAATTGATTAAACAAATGCATATCTGATCAATGATGCATTGAACTGAAGAAATAATGTTAAGTTTGAAATACAGTCAAAGAGAAGAGATCAGATAAAACTTTATAAATCCTGGTGGAAATTTTCAAACTTTTATCTTATCTCAATAAAAATATCATGAAAAAAAACAGAGGTTTTAAATCTGAATCAGAGCTCTGTACTGTGAAGCGGGATTTTAGGTTTAACTCTGGATTTCCAGGACTACAACAGTGGTTCACATCTTACTGGATTCATCACCATGGTAACACCAGACCTGCTCTAGAGCAGATTATGTACCAGATAACAGATCAGTGTTATTAAAACACGTCCGCTTTAAAACAATAGATTGACTTCCTTGTTCTGTAGAATTTTAACAATGGTATATCCCCAAAACAGAGACTGAAGCCTTGTACCTCTTGACTTTAGAAGATTTGCAGTAAGTCTACTTGGTGTGAATGATGTTTTTATATTTGTTATGTACTTGCTCCCAACACCATTAAACATAGAAAAGAATAAAATTTGTTTTAAACAACATAATATCAGACTTACTGAATTCATCCTCCACATCAACATGAAAATAGTTTTATTTGTATTAAACCAACCTGTTCTCCTCTAAGAAACCTGCCAGCAGCCTGAGAGCTGAACCTTGACTGGAAAACACTGAGTTCACTCATTCAGCCCAGTTCAAACATCAGTCAGAACACTTTGACCAACAGAGACGTCAACAAGCACGAACACCAAATCATAAATCAAAGTCCAATCTAACTGCCTGCTGGAGCTCATATCAGAACACAGTTGATTAATTATATGGGTTTATTGTGACTCAAAGTTCAGATAAAAACCCTGAAGCTGAACAAATAACAGGTACTGTGAGTGTGATACCTTTCTATGGTGGTGAAAACCTGCAGCTACCTGAGGACAGAGAAAGTTCAGTCGTCAGTCTTCAGTTTCTGTAAAACACAGAGTGGAGTTTCATTTGCAGATTGGATTCTGTTTTTGAATAAACTAATAAAAGACAAATGACTGAGGAGGAGATTCTGGGCATCAACAGCAGCAAACAGCAGCTTGTTTGTGACAAAGACAAATCAGAGGTTCACTTACTGAACTTCTTCCAGTGAAAGTTGTTCAGAAACAGCTTTCTGCTGCTCTCATGAGCTCGATGATCGTCCTTCTTCAGCTCGGTGTCTTCTGGCACTGAAACACCTCAAACCATAAACCAGTCTGAACCTGCACAGCTCAAAGATCAGCTTTTTATGACTTTGATATCAAACACGGAAACAGCAGCTCCTCAGTGACGTCGTCATTAAACACTGATTTGTTTCAGTGAGTTTAAACATTAACATCACAGGATTCAACAGATTTTATTTCCAGTCAGAGCTTGTTAGTGGCAGCAGCTCCAATAATCAGTCATGTCGCTGACTGACATTTTACCTAGTCAGAGGAGGGAAAGTAGAGGTGGCATAAATGATGTCACAGGTCCATAAGTGTCCCGGAAGGTTGGAATAAACCTTTAAAACTATAAGCCATTGGATAAAAAGCAGTATTTTGGGTGCATTAAAACTATAACTGTGAGTTAGAAAGTACTATATGGGTGGAGCAAAGCTCTAAAACTGTAAGTTATAGTTTGGGCGAAACAAACTTTTCATACTATTGGTAGTATTTTGAGTAGAATGTATCTTTGAAACTCTAAGTTGTACCATTCAATAATCATCCTATTCAGTAGGTGGCGCTGTCGTAACAAACAAGGGTCCCACAACTGTGGTCCTGAAACTGCAGCCTCCTCTTCTGTAGGAGGAGAGGGTTGGCTTACTGTCAGCTGCAGGTGACCTGTCCACACACTTAAGGTGTTCATGTCAGTGTCAAGAGGTCTCATTCTCATTTCTGGAGCAGGTCAAGACCCACGTGGCTCTGGGATGACAACAAAAATCATTTATTTTATGGTGAACGGGAAGCTGGAGCAAGCCGAGCTGGGAGCTGACTGCTCTGCTGCAGATGTTAAAGGTAAGACAGAGGGCTGATGCTCTTATTCACATCATATCATAATGTAAATAGGTAAAACCCAGGAAGAACTATTAGGCCCTTTAAACATTCAGTTTATTCACACAGACAATAGGTGTCAAAAGGTAGTATTGTGAGCAGGCATGAGTTTGTGATCATTTCAAGAACGTTCCTATGGCTGCTGTGTGAAGTTCTGACCTCCATGTGGCTTTGACAGGTCCTCAGGTTAAAGAGCTTTGTCCTGGTTGCTCCTCTCAACTTAAATAAACCATGTGACAACTGGACCCTTCACTCATTAAGCTGCCAGTAACAAGCTAATAAAATGCTTAGCGTCACTTACAAGAAAGGGGAAACTATAAGGTTTAAATGTCCAGGACTACCCCGTAGACCTTCCACTCATTTACAACAATTTGTGGAAAATATCTAATTAAGATTTAAATCACAACATAAGATACCATCAAATTATGAACTGCTCTATATTCTAATGCAAGGATGAGAACTTACTTTAAGATAAATATCACCTCAAACGTGTATTTATTATATTTTTTAAATGGCATAGGAAATGGAACCGTTATCGCAAGGGCTGTGACAGTTTTCAGTTAAATAAATGAATAATATTCATGATTCAAGAACAAGTATTTCACATTCTGCAATCAAGTTCAACAAAGTCACACTGCATACTATATATTCTAGACCGCAGCATTTGCTATTGGGCAGTTAGTTTTTATTATAAATTGTGATTTAAATATAAATTATAATCAATTCCGTCAGCTTGATCACCAAACAATCTTCCAAACTAAATAAATACACTAAATAAATCAAAAAGTTCCACTAATTAAATTTTTTTACGGCATGTCTTTATTGCCTCTCCATTTCTGGCTATTCTGTTTTCTGTTGTTGTTGTTTTTGTGCTGCTAGTAGTATTTGTGATAAATATCTGTCATACTTTTTGAGCCGATTTAACATGGTTCCCAAGCTTATTCTTACTTCTTATCTCTGTTATCTCTTCCAAGCAGTAAGAAGGAATTCAACAGCACATTTACAATAATAAATAAACCAAATGTGTGCACCGTCTGGTTTTGTTAAACATTTTTAGTGGTGCTTTTTGCAGATACGTTTTTTCATTATATTATGCAGCCAAGGAAAGCGGGCAGATGTTATTGTTAGTGAAGCCACGGCAAATGTTTGATATTTCAGTTGATAAATTCATCAAATCTCTGACAGATCTGTTCCGAGTGGCGGCGGAGGCAGGGCCGCACCACATCCTGAAGATGTACAACACAAACGGCAGCGTGGTAAACATCTCCCCACGGCTGGAGGCCAACAGCGTGGACTCGTGCTACCGGCTGGAGGTGGTGGCGTCGGATCGGAGTGAGCACCCTCATCTGTGATACCTTACATCAGCCTAAACAAGCTGGTTGTTGTTCCCACTAATATATTCATTTTAAATCTCAAAATATGGTAGCATTGTAGCATCAAGTGAGGACAACAAAGTCATGCTATGTTTTGTTGGCAACAGCATTTAGGGAACATTCAAATTCAAATGAAGAGTAAAAGAATAAATATACTGTCAACACTTCTGTATCTAAAACGCAGACTTGCTAAAATCATAGAATATAGGCTACAATAAACTTTGAAGTGCTTTACATTTGTATGTGTCTATGAAAAAAGCATTTAAATAAGTTAAATAAAAGGAGGCAAACAAAACATTCGTATAAACTTGAAGTAAGTTTCTTGGAAGGTCGGATATAGATTAGTTATAAGTGAGATTCAAAGGTGAGTTTTAAGATTGTTTCTTATAGGAATTAACAGAGGTAGATATAGACGGTCACTTAATTAGAAATAAAGTGGCGATCAAAGGTACAAAATAAAAAATACATGTATTTGCTTTTTCTTGTTAATGCAGCTTACTTTTACCACTTTAGATCTATAAAATCCCACAAATTAAACTATTATTAATTAAATTATATTAAAGAGCCACAAGCAACTTTGGTTGTAGTCCACCCTCTTTATCCGTTATTCTCCTTCCACTTCCATGTCTGTCCAGATGAATATAACATATGTAGTTAAGACATGAAGGAATTAACAGTGAAGCACCCAAGACTGACGGTCACAATCCCCCTTCTGTTCCTGTTCCTGAATATTAGCCAAATAAGTGTTTTTGCAGAACATTACGATATCACAGTTAAGTTGAACTTTGGGATAGAAAATCATTTTATCTTATTAGACATTTGTGTGAACTTTTGTCATAATTAGCCTCTGAATTCTCGAGTTATGGCCGACAAATTTTACTCACCTCATCCTCGAGTCCAAGTGAATATTTGTGCTCAGTATCAAGGAGTTCCCTGAATTAAGAAATATCAGGTTCACGAGATCAAGATGAACAATCCTGCCATGTGGCCATAAAACGACTTGCAGCTGAAGCAGATGTGAAATCCTTATGTTCATTATTTAAAACATATTAATAGTAATGCAGCTGAATTGGTAACTGTCCTCATTTGATGACCCTCAAACCTCTAAAGTTCCTCTCTGGTCGTTGATTCAACCCCTAAAAACATACTAAAGTTACTTATTTGGAAGTTTCATAGGACAATAATCCCTTTCTACGTTAAAGTAGCTCCACTATGACAGGATTGGTTCCGTAAGTTTTTCAAGTATGAAATGTCCTCTGTAAATTGCAGTTTCAGGGTGGAAATACTCAGCCATAGTTTTGAACTTACATCATTCTGCAAGGTCTGACCTTTTTTTTTTTTTTTTTAGTTTAAAACATTTAAATGTTGTGATTTGTTTCTACAGGGAAGACGCTTCTCTTTAATTCTGTTTCTTTTGGCAGCTGTGCCGATGCCACCAGAGCTGGACAGCATGGAATACAGGTGAGTGCATCACGAGGAAAAGTGATTTACCTCAAGGGTGAAACAAACTCACTATTCTTTACGGTCTGCGTCTTCAGGCTGCGTCACCTGGAGAACAAAGTAACTGAAGATGGGACTCCAGATATCATCTGTGAGCTGAAGAGCCAAGTGGAGTCTTTCAAGAGGAAGCTGGAGGTCCTTCACACAAACAAACTATTTTGCATTAAAGCGTATTCTAATAACACATTGGTGGTTAGTTGATAAATCTGTCACTGCTGCTCTAGAAACACAATCAGAGCGGAATTTGTGAGTTTATAGGGAGTGAGCTGGTTTTGTTTGATATCTTTCATACTCTCGTGGGTATGACAGACATTACATTTCATTATATGTGGTGTTAAAGTGTCTTATTAGGTCTTAAGTTTAACTCTATGAACTTAACTTAGAGCATTATACCATTTTCAGAGGATGCCATCTTTATGAAATTGTCTGGCTTCCTTCAGTCTCTGTTTAAAGCCTCGTATACCAGTTAATATTCAGAATAAACCTTAATTATACTAATTAAAAGCCTAACAATAACCAGAGTGGCACTGCAAATATTTCATGGCATCACTTTGGGCTGTTAGAGTCTGACTTACCCCCTGCACATTCCATCTTGATCTGAATATTTAAAGTTTTGCTGTCAGAGCGTGAAGCACCTGAGCTGGATGGGCCTGTTTAGGTACGACTGCGACCATCAGCTCTCCAAGTCGTCCCAGAAACCCAAAATGCCTCAGCTGAGTATGCAGGAGGAGCGCCAACGAGTCCGCAAGAAGTTCACGAACATGAGGTGACCTCGTCGTCTGGTTTCTGCAGGAAATAAGACACGTTGAAAGAAGCGGTATCGACCACCAAACTGTGTTCAGACAGTTGGGGAGGGCAGCACTTACATTGGAGTCTGTTCTGTGTTGCTGTAGCTCGCTGCAGGTGACGGAGGAGGTGCGAGAGCATCTGAAAACTCCCATTTTTGACAACTGGTGAGTACAAAAACACATTAAAAAGACACTCTCAGACTCACTCTCACACACACTCCTGTCACACCAGTGTGTGGTTTTGTCGGCAGGCAGTGGGAGGAGGCAGAGATGCTGGTGCTGCTCCAGGTGATGTACACCGACCTGGACTTCCTGACGGCGTTCAACATCGAGCTGGAGGTCCTGCAGAACTTTCTCTTTGAGGTGTACTGCCACTACAACAACATCCCCTTCCACAACTTCCAGCATTGCTTCTGCGTCACTCAGATGGTACGAACTTGAGGAAGGAAAGTCACGTCCAGAGAGTCTGAAATTATCAGCTGAGAGGATCAATAAGGAGACAGAAGCATCCAAGAAATTAAATATAAAACGTACTGCTGAGGGGTCCATAAATAACTCTGAAATGGAAATTCTACTTTATTATACATTTATATAGTCTGTCAACTATTTTGTAACACATCAGACATGTTTTACAAATATTATATTTAATATTAAATTTATTTAAAAGAAAAAATGATAATTATTCTGCATTTGTGGTTGTTATATAACACGTGACATGAATTAAACCTTTTTAGCAAGTTTGTAAACAGGTGAAAAAGATACTGTGGCAGGATGCTGGAAATATAAAATTAATTGTAACATGAAAACAACAACAGTATATTTTTATACATGTACAAAAAGTAACCACATATTTACTAGTCACATATCATGAGTGTAAATAAAGCAGTTAACTGCAACTACAACAGAGTAATAATGGTCAATTTTCAAAATGAGCTGCTGAATTCACTTTTGAACTTTAAAGCATATTTTGTTTCCACAGTATTTCTGATTGCAGGACTTTTACTTTTAATTATGTATTATTAAAGTGTAGGGCTGCTTCTTTTACTTGAGGAAAGGAGCTTAATAATTAAAAAAAAACATGTTTCATAATATAAAAATATCTGTTTTACAAGGCGAAGTCAAATTAAAAGCAAGACATCTGTGAAAAAATGCATCTTATCAAACAGTTAGGATCTGAAATGTCTTTGTGAATACATAACAACATGTAGGTGTCCAAATGTCTGTGATATGTCAGTATATTAATTTTCAATATGATCTAAAGTATATTTAATTCTTGAACTACTACTACTTGGGATTTTCTCATATTACATGAAGGTGTCTGGCTTCATAGAGTTTTTCTCATTATTTCTTGTGCTGATTTTGATTTTGTGCATCTGACAGAAACAGTAAATCAGTCAGTCAGGGTAAAAGGTCTTTTACGGTTGTGAGTTCAGGCAGCTGTTGCAGAGAAATTTAATTGTTTTCTGGTTTTGCTGGTGTTTCTTTGGCCAGATGTACGGGCTGATCTGGCTCACAGATCTCAGGAACAAATTAGCAAGAATCGACCTGCTGATCATGCTGACCTCGGCTCTGTGCCACGACCTCGACCATCCCGGCTACAACAACGTCTACCAGGTCGCCTCGCCATCGTACCGTTTGCCTGTTTTACAAATATGATTGTCTTATAGTCAAGATATTTCTTTGTTATTTATATGGATTATTTGTTTCACACAGATAAACGCTCAGACTGACTTGGCTCTCCGCTACAACGACATTTCACCTCTGGAAAACCACCACTGCGCCGTCGCCTTTGGCATCCTGGCCAAGGTAGAAAAAGCACGATGTATTAAAGGATATAAAAGGGATGATAGAGAATTTTGATAGGAAATATTAATATTACAGAGGAGCAGAGCTGGCTGCAAAAAATCAATGCAATCAACCAAACTATTCATTTTGTTGTTAAATGCGAACAATTTCGTTCTCTTACTGCAAACTGAACTACTGTAATTTTTTTTACAACAGATTGTCTCATAAAATAAAACAAAAAAATCTTGTTTTTAATATTTATATGCAAGAAATAAGTTAATGTCATCAGCATAATGTGAGAGCAGAAGCTACAAGAACTCTGCAGCTGAGAAAAATGGATTTGTATTGTTATCTAGTTCATGTGTCCAACAGATAAATAATTTATTTCATACCCTTTGTAGCTGATTACCCCCAAAAGAAGAAACAAATACATATATAAAGGCAGAGGAATGCTGTTCTTCCAGCTTTCTTTTCAGTTTGAACTAATAAAATAAACCAATCTATATATTAATGTCACACATTCAATGACAACACCAACAGTTAAGTAATTGCATTTTTGTTTTTACATTTGTAATTGTGCATCTATACCGTAATACTTCTTTACCCATTACAGCTTTGACATATACAGAAGCTCTCAAACGCTCCACTACAAAACACAAATGTACACTTTCCTATTTGACACTGTAGCCATTAGAGACGCAGTTCAAATGTTGTAAATTTACTTGCATTTTGCAGCCAGAGTGCAACATCCTGAAAAACGTGACCACTGAGCAGTACAAACACATCCGAGGAGGAATGATCAAGTAAGACTTGAGCTCACATCCCGCTTCCTGTGTCGATGCTGAGTCGTTTGTTCAGTTTTTAATATTGTATTACTTTTTCAGATGTATCCTGGCCACCGACATGGCGAGACACAATGAAATCCTCAACAAGTTTAAAGTCACGCAGCCGGTGTTCGACTTCACCAACAAAGACCACAAGGAAGTGGTGAAGAAACACACGTTAAAACCACTTCATCTCAGTGTTTTCAGTCGTTTTTAGGCTTTATGATGAGTTTAGTTTTTAGTTTTCATGCTGTAGTTCTAATTCGACATCACACTAAACCACAAAAAAAATACAAGACCTCTTCTTTCTCCTTCTATTTAGGTTACAAATACCAAAATGGTTCATTAGTGCCATCATGTGGCAACAAGTGGGGCAATCAGGGTTGTTACTGCTACTTAGTCTATGAATTAAAACATCGTTAGCATTTTCATTTCAATACATAACTACAACATTTGCTTCTATACATTTTTCAGTTCATTAACACAAAACAGCTGAAGAATACAAAACAACTTAAGTGCTCTAAATGTAAACATAAAAAGCTCTAAATTAACTCTGCACTATCATTTTCAAATCTAACACTCATGATTCCAGCTCTTATTTGAAAAGATGATATCAACAAACGTCTTACCGCTGACTTCGACTCTGCGTCTTTGTTTGCAGCTGATGAAGATCATGGTGAAGGTGAGCGACATCTCCAACGAGGCGAGGCCGATGGCGGTGGCCGAGCCCTGGCTGGACTGTCTGCTGCAGGAGTTCTTCAACCAGGTTCTTACTGTCGCTTGTTTACTGATCAATATAGACAAAGTGAACAGAAACAGGATCCCAAAGAGATGCTCATCATGGGAAACCTTACCGCTGCCTTTTAAAACCATCTCACTCTAAAACAGAAAACAATCCGTTTAATTAACACAAAGAGCTGAATTTCAAAATATAACACAGCTTTTGACACGGACAGCTTGGCTACATATCTGTACCCCCACTTTTACCCCCGAGATAAAAGGGGCTCAACAATCGTACAAATATATAATATATAATGTACATATATGATAACATCAGCAGATTTGTTGCCTACAATAACTTTAGTATATTTAATGAAGCTTTGCTTTAACCAAGTTTTACCTTCATACTATGAATATTTTTAGAGATGAGAGGCATTTAAAAAAATACAAATGTACACTAAAATGTATGTTATGTATCTTCATTTTTAAAATGTTAAATAAACAAAAGCAGAGACACCAGGCATAAACTCCCTGATTTCACATTTGATTTACTAATTATTCTCAGATTCTTTCAGATGTATTTAAATTGATAAACATGTCCATCTCTGGTCTGTTCTGGTTTTTTTTTTTTTGTGCAGAGCGATACAGAGAAACTCAAAGGGCTTCCAGTGACTCCCTTCATGGACCGGGACAAAGTGTCCAAACCGTCCTCTCAGACAAACTTCATCCGATTTGTTCTCCTGCCGCTGTTCAGCGAGCTCACCAAGCTGTTCCCCTGTCTGGAGGTAAAAGTTTCTATTAACCAATTCGGCTCTTTTATCGAGTCATGTATGTCTAAATCACGGCAGGAAAACAGTACAGGCTTTACGGAGTGTCTGAAAATGACAGAGTTGACATACAGTCTAATTAAGAGCTGGAATAACTGGTCAGCTTAGTTCTCTGGTTTATCAGGACAAAACAAGCTATGAGATAATTAACACCCCAAAAAAACTGGAGTTCAGCTGCTTATTTCTTCAATAAACCAAAATAACTGTCAGATTAATTGATAATAAAGATAGTGGCTAGCAGAAGGACAATATGGAACAAGACTAAAGGGAGTGTGTGCCAGGAATGTGTTGCTGTTTGACTGAACAGTCATATGTCATATGACCTCTTTTGTGAATATATGAAATAATATGTATTTAAAGTGTTTCTGCTCTGATGTGCAAAATATGGAAAAAAGCTAATGGAAATTCACGTAAATGCCTCTGCAGTTGATTTATTAATGCTGACTGAACTGCACCACGAACACAGATCAGACAAACAAAGTCCACATTAAACAGGCAAAAACATTTAGTTTGAGTTTTTTGTGTGCAGCAACATATTCTGGAGCCGGTGCGAGGAGCCCTGGAGTATTACTCCAACCTGGAGAGAGCCACCAAGGAGGAGGGGGCAACTGCCAAACCGTGAAGAGGAAGACGAAGAAGAGGAAGAGGTGTCTCATTAAAGTCTAAAAGAGACAGTAACATTAAGCAGCAGTTTGTAAGAACGATAGCTAGAGAGGAATTTATTGTGTTTGGAAAAAATGTTTGATTAGAGGATTCTATAGTGTCGCATATTGTATGTGAAAAACTTAAATAAACACATGTATGTGGGGTAAAGTTGACTTTGTTTAGTTTTTTTTGGTGTAGTTTGTAATAAGGCTTCTTCTTATACATAAAGAGTGAAGAGGGCGTTTTTTCCACAGATGTTGGAATATTACAGAAGTTGGTGTCTTTTATTAGGAATTGTTGTTGAGCTGATCTGGAAGGATATCACAGACAGTTTTACGTTGTCTATTACAGAGTGAGATGATTGTTGAATGACAAATTTCTTGCTGTTAATTAATCCCACACTCATAGTCCTGCTGCAATAAATGTGGATTCATCCGCCGCTGAAAATAGTCCTGAATAAAATCACTGTAAGCAAGCAGCTGTTTTAGCCTTTATTAAATATGTAATTGTGCATTTGTCAAATGTTTTTAAAGAGGAAGTCCAGTGGAACCAGTATTTAGAGTTGCTCTAACCCACTGTTTTTAAAAGGGATTTTAAATAAAAGGGAAAGCAGAATAATGTGAATGTAAGTGATAAGTAAGGTAAAGCTGACCTTCTGTCGATTTAAAGTGAAAGTGGTGCATTTAAAAAATATTCTAGAATAAATTATAACAATAAAACTGGACTTGTAATTTAATATTCGATACAAATCAGGTTTTCTGTTTGGTATTTAATCAGTGTGTTTAATATTTGGTTAATTACAGTCTCTTAAATTGCTACCGCTGTGATAAAAAAAATAAAAATTTAAAAAAGAGCCATCTTTATTCACCATCTGAAGGTAAATTGAGGTTTATTTTTCACTTAATTGACAAATTCAAAAACAAAAGTGCAAATGTGTGATTTCTGTCCGAGCAATGCTTCTGATAAATACTTAAAATTAAAAACAACAAGGGCCCAACATTAGTGTTTTAGACAAAATGAAAAAAACAAACAAAAATACTCACAATAAATCTTCAATATATACAACAGCTTTTTCTTCAGTACATTCTCTTGGCATTTTAAAAGCAAAACAACATGGAGTGACGATTTTTGACGCTAAACTCCCTCAAAGTTTACGGTCTTGGTGAAGCGTTAGCAGCTGGGAGCTCGAACCGATCGAGGTTATTTTTCACCACAACAAATATCACGACACAGGAAACGGCCGAGGGGAAGAGAAACACTGAATGTGCAGTCAAACCAAGGATCTTGATATTTTTTAAAGAGCTGCAAATGACCTTAACTGAAATATGAGCATCTCTAAACACACATCCGTCCTCCGCGGTTGCTTTTCTTCATTTTAAAGATACATCCGGCTGTTTTAACGTTTCCTTAATATTTAGCTTTTAGTGTCACAGAGGTACAGTTTTAATGTTATTTTTGTCAGTTCAAGTAACAGAAACTTACACAGAGTACCATTGCTTCCTCAGCTAAAGTGTTAAACTGGTTTCCGATACGTCGACTTCACTCTGGATTCTGAAACTTTGCTATTAAAGGCTCCTGCACATGAAACTCAGTGAAGTCTTTGCAACTCCAGAGCAGCAGTCTGAGTTGACAACCTGTGGTGTTTCAGCTTGTTATGAGAGAATCCAACATGACATATGGCCACATCCTCACCTTGCTTTGTATCTCTGTTTACATGTGACCATCACAAAAGCAAGACATTAGCCATTTTAAAAGAAACAGACTGAAACTAAAGCTGCACTGATCTGACTTTTCCTTTAATCTTGTGTGTGCAGGAGCCTTTAATTCAGCTTTCATCATGTAAATAATGTGAATAACTTACCCTGTGTGTCTCTGCAGTGAGTCTGATTGACTGGAGTCACACTTTAAGGCTCTGAAACAACTAAATTAGCACAAGTTACAGAAAATCCAATAACATTTCGAGCTTCGGACAGCGAACATGTCAGTTTCAGGTGGAATTCCACTGATACATAAAAACGAACAAGGATACAGGCAGCATTAATATAAATATGGCAGCAACACATTAAACAAAAACAACACAAAGTGCAACAAACTCTTCATCTTTAAATAAAATCGGGTTCATCTGAACTTCACCTCTGCTTTGTTCGATTTCACAACTGGTCCCATTTCTTAAAGCGTGACGCACATTTTACCACAGGTTTAAGGATTCTTACAGTTTCTGATTCTAATTTGCACTTTTCACAGATTTTCATCTCCAGATTTTGTGTTGTTTATCGAAGCGATTTGATTGTTACGGGGCTGTTGATATCAATCATCTTGAGAACTGTTACTGAATATTAAATCATTCAAAAAGGTGTGAAAGAAATGAGAGTTTTATATCTGTGATCTTGCAAATTCTTTTGTAGATTTTATTTCTCAAGACTGAATATTTCATTTTGTGGTTGTGAACTTTAAGAAGTTACTTTTGAAACAATGAATTAGATTAAAGTTGATTGGCAAATTGACAGAAAATGAATCAGCAGCAATTTTTATAATCGATTAAGTGCTTAAGTCACGTATGATTCAAGAAAGACATTTGAAGATGTATGAAATTTGTAAATGTATTTTTGACATATTATAGATGGAAAACTGATTGGTTAGTAAAAATAATCAATCAATGCATCCTAAGACTGGCTTGAGACTTCTCGGTCAATCACGTAATAGCAGGGCATCCAACCAGTCATTAGCCGGAAAATCCCACATCTCTAATGGCTTCAGAACCAGACATAATGACCCAGTCGTTTACTTCTGAACACCTGCAGTATAAATCTGTTTACACTGGAACAAATGGGATTATAGGTGGAGACTTGCAAGAGTTTACAGGTAGAGAGACCTGAATGTTCAGATTTAAAAGTTTGAATATTCCAGCTTTCAGAGAATTCACAGGTACAAACTTACATTTACTGTTCAAGCCTGTCACCTTTGTCTTAACCCAAGTTTACTGGAATAAAACACACCTTTTTGAAATGAGATAATACGTCTTGGCGTTTTCTGTTTACTTACAGCACAGATCGCCATGTGTGACTCGTGTCAGTTTCATTTTAGCAGAACTAGAGATGATCAAGTATCAAATAAAATCATTTTCTAACAGACTTCTTCCAGCCTGTGCAGCAACTCTGTGATTCAGTCACACTTGACCACAACGCTGTCCTCAAATAGTAAATACTGTCTCTGCCTCAGTATTTCCCTTCATTGTGGCTTTTTTTAAAGTTTAAATTGAGCTAGCAGCAGTAGGTAAATGACTGTGGATGGTGGTTAAAGCTGCAGCTGCTACAGTTTAAGCTGAAGAACTAAAGGTGAGTTACAGAAAGCTAAGAAAAAACGTGCTCAGCTCTCAGCACTGTTGGCAACTCCTGATTGGCATTTTTTTTTCCAGTCTACTGATCTTATGAGAAATCCTCAATGCAGGAGCGTTCTGTCTGAGTAACACTGAAACACATGGAGCTGAGCTGTTGTGGTCACTACATGGGTGGGACTTGCCTGTTAGAGGGTGCGAGGGACTTTTCACAGGTTGCAGTACAGTAGTGTTGCACCGGTTTCCGCTCTGGGCTTTTTATTTTATTTTATTTACACCACCGGAAGAGTAAAGATCTTCTGTCTTGCTAGTTGAACATGATGGACTCTGGATCCTGGTTCATCATTTGAGCCATGTGTCGCAGAACGTCCTTCTTGGTGATGATGCCCAGTAGACGCCTGCAGGGACAAAGAGAGGGACACAAACAAAGCTGCGGTCAATATTTAGAAAATATGTTCGTCTGTGCAGGAGAAAAGAAATTACCACGAGGATGGCGACGTACTTTCTCAACTAAAAGTTTCACATTACCTGCATGCAGCCAGCGTAAGGTGGACGCTGGGGCGTAGCACTAGTGTCTTTATGTCCACATATTACAACAAAACACAGCAGTGTATGTTTCCAACCAGCATGTTTTCTCTGCTGTTAATAGTCACTATAAAGTTTTGTAACCGTTGTGCTGAACAAAAGCAAAAAAATAAAGTTTCTCTTCTTCGACCACTTCTGCTTCAAAATGTGCTTTTATTCTTACGCAGAAGAAGCAGAAGCCATGCAGTACACCACACCACACAAAACACTAAATTATAGTTTAAATCATATCACAAATACTGTACATGAACATGGATTCAATTGCAAATTAACCTGTTAACTGAATTAAATTGAATCACACTCAAAAACATAAACTGTGGCGTCCCTGATAGCATAACAAGACATTTAACAGTGGGAGATAACCCCACACAGCAAACTTAAACCTTCTCATAATCATCAGTTGAACCTTCTCCTGTGCAATAACACACTTAATATCAGGGTTTTTTTTGGGCAATTTAAAGACTGAACAATTATTTGTTAAAGTAACTGTTTACGTGGCGTCTCAAGGAAATGATCAAAGTTAATAACCAAAACCAAAGAAGAAGCAGCTTTTGGTCTGTTCAGCATTTTGAACAGAATATCTTTGGCTTGAATAAAATTCTGATGATCTCAGGCTCTGGGAAATGGTGATGGACATTTTTAAAATAATTTGCAGATATTCTACAGAATCAACAATTCAAATAACGTGAGAATAAGACAAACAAGTCAATAGTAAAATAAAAATTAGGTCATAATCGCAATACTTTTTTTTTTTAACTACAAGAAATGCTGATATCCTCTGAGCTGTATATTAATACTGTTGAAATTTCTGAGTTGTGGCAGTAGTTTGGCTTTGCTTCCTAACTTATTTAAACACACAAACACTGGAGCTAATGGTAAAATACAATTTACGGCACTAATGATGAGCTGTTTTACTCATGTCACATTGTTTAAATATGTAAAATATTTGCTCACCTGTTTGTTTACTACATGCAACAGTCCGATTCTTACGTTCACAGCATAAAAGTTTCATATTTGAGGCATTTAAATAGCTGTAATGTTCACTAAAATGTAGGGACAAAACCGATTATTGGGAAATAAATCGACTGAACGCAGATAAAAAAACGGAACGAGTGCTCTTACCCGCTCCTGGTCACCAGACACTGCCGGAGGCCCAGCTTGCGGAAGATGTCCACCACCGTCTCCATGGGCGTGTGGTCGGTGACGGTGAAGGGGCTGAGGTTCAGGATGCGTCGCAGCTTCAGAGGCTGCGGGTTGCTGGCCAGCAGCTGCGGCGCGTCTTCAGTGAAGTAAACCACCGAGCTGCTCACCACGCCGTCCTGCTTCTGACGGGCGGTTTCTGTGGACAGACAAGTGGAGGGGACTGTTAAAACATCAACATCAGTTAACCGAGAGATATATCACACATACTGGCTTCAATGAGAATCCAGTATTTGGAAAAACACTCAACTGACAACGCCCAAAACTAAACTTCTATTTAAAGGCAGGTTGGTAAAGAAGTCGCAGCTCCAGGAGATTTCTTCACTGTTGAAATCAGATAATATAATAAAGAAGAGTTTATTTCTAGAAATATTTATAATTAAAGAATGTTTCGTGCCAGAATGAAATGTGTTTAAGTTTGTTTATGAATGCAGATGTCTATATCTTCTCCTGCAGGTGTGTCCTTTCTGTGTCTGTAAGCTTTTGTAGTTTTCCTTTGTAAAGTTCTGAATCCTAGAGAAGACCTCACTGAGCACTGGCACTGAATGAAAACTCACTGATGGCGAGCGTGAGGTCCCGGCGCTGAACGAAGCCGATGAGCCTCTCCGACTCTCTGGAAACGACTACTGGGAAGCCGTTATAGTCCGTGTCTTTGATGAGCGTCTCCACGTCCTCCACCGTGGTGCTGTCCTGGGTGAGGACGGCCAGAGGGGGGTCGTTCCTCCGGGGCCGCATCACGTCAGTGGCCAGGGTGCGGTGGGTGAACTCGTCCCGGACGTCCAGGTAGGGGTAGCCGTTGAGCTGGATGTGCGACTCGTAGATGCCTTCCTTCCCGAAGGCGTCCGCCACCCACTTGCTGGTGACGGCGGCAGCCATCAGGGGGACGATGTACTCCAAGCCGCCAGTGAGCTCGAACATGATGACCACCAGAGAGACAGTCATCCTGGTAACACCGCCTAAATGGATGCAACAACAACTGCTTTAATACAGCAGAGGCTCAGCAGGGTGTAGCACTGAGAGTTGCTGCTTCTCCCTCTTTTATGTCCAGTGTTGGGCATCACCTTGATTCAATGGACATTTTTCACTATTTTATAGATTAAATAATTAATCAGGAAGAAAAATAATTCAGAGATTAATCTTTGATAAACATAATAGCTTATGGATTACACAGGGTCGCTACAGAGATTACCAACATAAATTCACAGCAAACAGAAAGTAGTTTAAAACCCATTTAACAATCATACCAGCCAAATCATGAACATGATGATGGAACACCAGTAAAGGCGACAGGGCCTAGAAACATGTATTGTTATATTTTATTTTTTTGTGCTTCCCAGCATGATAAGAAGATACCTGACAATAGAATGATTAAATCAGTGTGACCCCGACTTGGATAAAAGTTAAACTTTAATTGGACAGCTTCCTGCATCATTTTAGTTCACCGGTGTCTCCTGACAGCCTGCAGCAAACATCACTGCCAACTGAAGAAAGCTCTCACTCCTGTAAATCTAATTCAAGACACAGAAATCTTTTAAGGCCTTTTTGAGGATACTGAACTGCTTCAGAAACCCTGCAGTTCCACTGATAATCCATCGATTAATAAGTTGCTAAATCAAAAGCTAAAAAATACTAAGCAGTTAACTAAATTTCTTTTAAATGATGCATTAAATTGCTGATAATATGATCTCCTTATTGTCTAAAAGTTCGGGTTAGCATCATTAGATTTAGTCTTCACTCATGAAAACCCTGAAGTGTGTCCGCTCACCCAGACAGGCGGCAGCTCCCACCATGGCGTAGAGTCCAGGTGTGACGCAGTCGGCGCCGGGCCGGCACCAGTTCTTGAAGATGATCCAGTCGTGGTGGTGGTACGCCATCTGCTCCACGGCGATCCCGACGATCCGCCCGGCGATCGCACCAACTGCCATGCTGGGAATGAAGAGACCTGACGGGATCTGAAGAGCACACAGAAGCAGGGATCTGGTCAGGTAAAGTGGTAAGAAAAATACTGCTGGTTTACAGCAACACATAAACTAGACGAAATATTAAAGGATCCAATGTGGCTGAGTAAATTAAATATCCTTCAGTCAAGTCTGAAATGAGATGCTGCATTTCTGCTCATAGCTTCACTTTAATTCTGTAGAAAATGTAAAAAAAAAACAACATGTCTTCTTCATCATCTTCCTCTTACTGACCTTCATGCCGAAGGTGAAGATGGTGATGACGATCTTGAAGATGAGGGCGAGGGCGAGCTGCCACAGGGCGTTGTAGACCCCGGGCCCCGCCGGTCGGTCTGGGATGTCGTCTACTGGCCGACTCATGTTGGGGTTATTAATGTAATCGCAGAGCTGCGACGACTCGAGCGCACCACAGTCGTTGAAGAGCTCTGAGATGAGTTCGCTGGTGCTGCGGCGGGTGTATGGGTTGGGGTACGCCAGCACAGCGGTGATCCCCGTCACAGCGATGACCTCCAGGACCGGGTACTTCCCCAGCTGGGTGGTCTTCCTCCGCCGGCACCAGGCGATGTTGGCCCGAATGAAGAGCGTCCCCCAGAGGCCCCCGAACACGCCCAGTAGGATGAAGGGCACCAGCTCAGCCATGTACCACGGAGTGTGGTACTCCACGTAGAACAGCACCAGGCGGCTGTTTCCAAACGGGTTGATGGAGCGCAGCGTGAAGGCGGCCACCAGAGCGGCGAAGAACGAACGCCATAGAGTCTTTAGGGGGAAATAATAACTGACCTGCAGGAAAGATGAAGGACGAACGATGTTAGGAGAAACATCAAAGTATTTCTTAGAGAGAAATAACACAATAGAAACATGAACACATAAAGGCAGCACCAGACTATGTCTACAGAGACAGTCATTTAAGATTATCCTGAAGCATGCTAGCAATTTAATTTATTCAAAGTGATTTACAGGCAAAGTTAAAGATAAAATATGTGGAAAAGAAGTGAATTCAAATTAAGTGAATAAAAAGTGCAGCTAGTTTAGACAAAATTTTATGAAATAAAACGTATTAGTTAAAAGCAGTGGCAAAAAGAGCTGTGTTTAGCTTACTGTTAATAATAGCGACATTTAGCGAAGTTTTGGCAACACTAACTGACCAATCTAAAACAGAATCTACCTTTTTTTTTTTAATAAGGACATTTTGGAAAGTGAGTATATATATATATGAAATTAAATTAAGAGA